>JAOUZG010036545.1:0-35120 GCA_026289955.1 Argiope argentata | reverse complement strand
ATATATATATATATATATATATATATATATATATATATATATATATACAGAGAGAGAGAGAGACCCTATAGGGAAGTCCTGTGATTATTTCAAATTGGTTAAATTTGGTTAATGACTTAAATTAATTAAGATAAATAATGACTTAAAATTAATAATGTTCTTACATGATTTATGATCGAAGATTTCGTTTTATTTATGTTTGATTACTCATTATTTTGTCTACACATAATATTGAGACATTTCTGTAAGTTCATCTTTCTGTACTGGTATTGGTTTTTTTTTTTTTTTTTTTTTTTTTTTGTATATTACTTCTTTTATTTTGAGGTTCTAAATTAGCGATGATTAGGGGGGATTTTAATGTGACTGGCCATTTGATATATACCTTTGATTCTTTTGTAGTTTCATTTTTATTTGTTTCAGTTATTTAATTGTTTTTATATTTTTTAATAAATATAAATTTAACTTTATAATTTTGAATCCCCTGCAGTTATGTTTTATGTGTATTTTAATTTGTTTCATGGCTTGTGTATTCTGAGTATAAGTGCCCTCCCTGTATATGAAGTCATCTCTGAAGTGTGCTTTCTTTAAAGAAATGGATCAAAAATTGATTGAAGATTCGATTGCTCAAAGAAATTTAATACTTTTCCAAACCTTTGAAAAATATTATTGTTTCAAATTGCAAAAATTAGGTATACATGATGCAGATGAATTTTAATCTTTTATTGGGACAGTAATGTTGACAATCTAATCGTTTTTCGGAATGGGATGAATATTGGTTTCTGATTTTATTCCATCTAAGATATACTGGGTATATAGTTCTTTGTTTAATGCACATTGTAATTTAGTCTTTCAGTCAGAATATTGGGTCATGGCATATTGAATTAGGTATTCTCTTCGTCGTCTAATTATTAGACAAAATAAAATAGGCATCTGCATTTTGGCTTGGACAAATAAATTAATTATGTAAGAAACTTAATTTTAAAAATAAAATATATTGCCATGCATAAATTTATATTAAAAGTTGCTACGTTTTATTAATACTGTGGTTATTATATGGCTTTCTGTTGATACATAATAACTCATATGTTATGATACATATGAGCTATTTCGTTTCCTCTTTTGCAACAAAGAAAATTAAAAATATGTAATATCTGCTCATATTTTTCTGAATAATAAAGCAAACTTAACAACGATGACAATTCGTAGATATTTCTAAAGTATGTTGTCACTCCCTTTTTAATACTCTCGTTTACAAAGAGGAAGAATTGTAATCGTTAAAATCTGAAGATTTTAAGAATCTCTCCATTTCAGTCCTACCTGAGACTGATTCATTTATTTTTGGTATTATAATAAATAAATTATCCAACCAACTGAATTCAAAATTTAACAAAGAACTACAATTGTGGTCACAAAATCACATGTAAAATTTAAGGCTTTGCGTTTTTCAGCTATCGCATTTACATATTTCCGTACTTACATTTACAAGTAAATACAATTGCCCCCGGTGTGGCACCTCATGATGTGAATGAAATGCCTCCGGCGTGGTGATTGGATGACACCTTGTACGGTACATCAACAGGTACGGGTAGGCTCCTCCCATCGATAGCGGGTCGTACTTCCTACAGGAAGAGTTGCGCCGTGGCCGGTGATGGCCATTAGAGCTCACCAATAGTTCCTGAATAAACAGCAGTCTAACCCTTCAGCCTTATGGTTTAAATACGTGAGTCGGAGGAGAGTTTGGTTGATGTACATGTAAGTACAGAACATGAGAATGAAGTATTATATACGTTATATGTACATGTTACTTCTCGAGTATAGATCGACGTAGGTCTATTCCTTGCTCGATTTGTCTCAAGAATTTGATATTCAAATTATGGATGTTAAATCTGTATGCCGAATTTTATCCATTGAGCCTTTTTCGTTTATCAGTTATCATGTTAACTTATATTCAAAATTCTGAATAAACCGATTTCCTGAGAATGGATTTTGTTAAAAATTTGATGGAAAGCTACAAATTTAGAATAAAGTTCACATACCAAATTTCATACTTCTAGCTCAAAATTGGGTTTTTTTTTTTAAATAGTTAATTTTGTCACTAACAGACAGCCGGGGGAAATGACAAAAATATTGCTTTTTTACTTATAGAAATTTAGTCTACTTTTCGAACTTAGTCTAACATGTGGAATATCTCGAGTTCGATTTTTTTCGCCGATTACAGTCGCGAGTTTCTTTGTACTTCGTATATAAGAAGGTAAAAGTATTATTGAAATTGTATATTAAATAAATTTATCAAAAGCATAATTTATTGTAATATTACCACTTTATAAAACGCGATTTAGCAGGTTTATGTCTATTGTCATTACATTCATTTCATTATAATATTATTTATCATATAGTAGCATATGGTTAAATAAAACAATAAAAACGAAGATGCCACTTTTATTTATAATTTTATTTAATCATTCTTTATTTATAATAAATTTAATTAATTATTAATCTTATTAAATATTTACTATTTTTATTATTTGTATAAGGAGTAAGTTCAAATTACATTAAAATGTGACGTAAGTCAAACATTTATTAAAAGAGAAGTCACGTAATGTACATTGCTGTTTCAAATAATTTTAATTCGCCTTTGTACGTATTAGAACAATAAAGAAATCGAATAATTATAGAACTGAAAGTTTAGAAATCTGGATAACAAACAAGTTGGTAAAAATAATGCAAAATTCTGAATAAGAGTACTAAGGAAAAATGCATCTTTATCTATTTCACTTTCAAAATCGATTGTTATTGCACGCTATCGGAAATAAGTTATAACCTTCACGATTCATGAGCTCATTGCTGACAATATTTCAGCATTTGTTGCATGACCTTAACGATATCGCCCTAGTTCGTCGTTTCTTTCAATATTTTAGGTCGAAAGGTCTTTTGTTAAGCATCACCTGTCAGTGACCCATCTCCTAGTTTAGCGAGCGACCTACAAAAATGTCGAGCGAAGTCCTCAAGTGTAAACTCACTCTCACTTGACATCGAAAAGTAGTGAACGAACCTTCGGAGGGGTGATTGGCAGTCCGCATCTCATTTTAACAAGGCGCAGGTTATTCCATTCTGAATTAACTAGGTCCACGGCCTCCCAGAGGTAATCGAAAGGGAAAACGGTGAGGAGCGTTCGTTCACTTGCCGATGACCTGTTTTACTTTCACTTTCCCGCTCTTTGAGGGTTGCTGCATTTCGTCGCCAATCGAGTCTGTTAGGCGTCAAATGGAAAAATTGTTGGCGTTGTTTATCTCAAGTTTTCAGTTTTTCTTGCTCTGATGAATAATAAATACAAAATAGATATTTTTGTTAGAGATATGTATTCTAATAGCTGTTCTAAATATTCTTAATAATATTTTTCATCTGTCCTGTCATAAATTATCAACAAATACGTTCAATTTATTTATTTTGTTCTATTTTTAAAGATTTTTTTTATACAGACAAAAATCGTCCAACCGTAATTTGAATGCACGTATTATAGAACTTAAGTGATATTTCTAGGGTAAAATTATAAAAAAATTATGTAAAAAAAATGGAGAGAGATTTCGCCTATATAGATAGGAAAACAATCTAACAACAAAGAAGAAAATTACATTAAGTAGAAAAGATTTTTAGTGATGCGTTATTTTAAACTGCAAGAAATTAAATTGAATAAATACATTATTCTATTATACATGGTATTGCCTGGAATCCCTCTCATATTTTTTCACATATTAGACAGATTTCTCTCTGAAAATGTATGTGTTTCCTTGTTTTGGGGTGGAGGTTTCTAAAGTACTCTGTCCTTTTTCCCCCAAAAATTGTTTGAATACTTTTATTTTTTACTGCTATTTTCCTTAATATGAGAGCCATTTTGGCTTTATGCAGAGCTTGACAGTTCTGAATATTTTCAGGCTAATCAAATTTTGCGATTTTACTACATTCATAAGAACTGTGCACTCAAATATATTAAAATAAAGAATACTTAAAATTTAGGAACATTATGCACAAGGTTTTGAAATATCTTGAAACTCACATATTTTTTTCAATTGGCAGAAGGATTCATCAGTAAAGAAGTCTGATAAACTTTGTCTTGGAATATTTAGACAAGTACAGGGTTTAAAATTTTTACAACCACTTTGTTTCAAACTTAATTTTAAAAAACAATTTTTAAAAAATCTTTTTTTATACATGACTTATGGAAACCAACTCTCTTAAGAGTGTTTGTTATAATATTTTTTGCCATAAAAATTCTTGTATTAATATTAATTTAAAATCAATAAGAAATACCTGGTTATGGAAATTAAAATGGAAAAATATTCCAGGAAACTGGCTTGCTTAAGGCTTTTTTCCTAGCTTAGTCGGACTCTTCCTGTAGGGGGAAAATTAATAAAATAATATTCAAGGAATTTTACTTTGATTTTTTTCATTTCAAATTTTTCGTTCAGGCATGTTAATCACCTCTAAATTCTTTTTTTTAATCTTATTTCTTTTTTAGTTAAGATTATATAACATCAAAGTTACAAATTTCAAAATCAAACCTTTTGATAATAAATAAATAAAAACTATCTTTACTATACTTTTATTGAAAGTAAGGGAACATACAATAGGTAATTTTTAATTGTACAATACTTAAGTAAAATTTATTTTAGCCTCACAATGTTCTGCTTCCTTAATGTGATAGACGAAAGTTGAAAGGAGAATAATCACCAGAAGTTTATAGTATTTATTTTGCTCATTCTTCAGTTAAAAAAATAAAGAAAACTATCGCCTTAATTAAACCACTGGAAAACTTCTGATTCTGCCCTGTTTCTTCTATTCTTCGAATTAGAGTAAGCTTTCAATGTATTAATTTAATTTGAATAGATTTATACGTAATAATTTAAAAAATTCCTTGTTTTATTTTCCAAATTTTTTTCGCTTTTCTTCCTTTATACTTGAAACTTTTTTTAATCCTTTATTTGATACAATTGCTCAGAAGAAAATTTTTTGTTGATTCTTATGAGGTCTACAGCTTCGTATGCTTTAAATGAATAATGAATGTATACTTTCAAAACAAGTTTATAATAATTAAAAGAAATTAATTAAAATAATCTAAGAATTAAATATTTAAATAATTTCAAAGAATGTATTAATATACAATACATATCCTACTTAGTATGTGCACCTCCAATTTCTTTATAATTTGTTAGCTAAAGAATAAATATATATATTTAAAAAATAATAATTATCAACTTTACAAGAAAAAAAATTCAATATTTTGAGGTGGGAAAGAATCATAAATGCCGCCAAGTAGCGATGAACTCCACGAACTAAAATGCTCACCCTCCCTCCCTGTGTTTACAACGGACTCTTCCTGAAACCTGAGGGAAAGTAGTGAAAGTGGATGTGGACCCAGATCCAACCGAGGTTGGGAAGCGTCCTTGGTGAAAGTGGGCCTCTTCCAGCACCAAACGGTCGCTGACCCACCCAATAGGTCGTTCACACCGACTCAAGTGTCAATCAACCTGAAACGCATGCGCGGATAAACCTTTCAGGTTTAGTGGAACCGTCCGAAAGTGAATCACTGTAAGGTGCACTCATATTGTTGAGGGGAGAAGGGTAGTGATGATTAAAAAAAAAAAAAACAGTGAGCGGGAAAATAGTTTGTTGTTATTCGCAAATAATTTCGGTCCAGATTTCAGAGTTTATTGTTCCGCTTTCATCATATATGCTTACATGTCTGTGTGAGTCAAACGATAAGGAATTGTAAAGTGCAATAACATCGAACCGGAACAGCCTCACTATCTTGTTCCGATATTTGAGGTCATTTTTGGAATAATGTCAGTTTCATTTTTGATATTAACGCAAGCCTACTACTATTATTATTTTTTCAAACCGAAGGGGGAAAAATTCGAACCTTTAGACAAACATTGCAAGATGACAAAGTTGTAGATTTATTTCATCTAGCATAATTAAAACCTACTCTCGACTATATAACAAAGAAAAAGCGCACGTAAAAATTATATTTAATATCATTTAACACATGAGTACAAATCCAGTAAATAAAACAATGAAAAGTAATATTGTAAAATATGTCTTAAAAAATGTTTCAAAAATTAAATTAAGGTATTTAAATTAATCAGTTCTCTCTAAAAAACCTTGTTTTTAAAAACATTAAAAAAAAGGAGATAGTGCAATAATATGCCCCGAATGTAATTAGACAAAACTATAAAAATTTGAATAATTTTAATTAAAAAATTAAATTAAATCTTTAAAAAAAACCTATTTTAAACCCAACAAATAATTAAAGATTTCAAAATTCAAATAAATAAATTTTATATTTTTAAGTCCAACAATCTGTTTAGTAGAATGTTTCGAATAACTTTTGCATCTTGCATGTTAAAATTTTCAAATAGCAAATTCGGTTTAAAATTTTAATTTAAAATCGATTAAATTTTGATAACCCTTTTCATTTCTCAGAGCATACTTATTGAATAATTAATATTTAAAAATTTCATTTTTTTTCACAATTTAATTTGAAATTTTATACCTCTAGGTTCACTGATCTGCTAGAAAAACCATCTTTGATGGCATTTGAAAATCAAGTATGTTAATTTTAAAATAGTATGCAACATATACACATTATCAAATTAAAGTGTAGACAAATTATCAAATGACTTAACTGATATTTTAATATTATGAATTGTAATTATTTTAAAGTTATAAACAAATTCAAAAAATTGAATGAAATATGAAAAATTATTTTTTTAAAAACTATAAATAATTATTTATATTTAACATGATTTTTTTAGGCATAATTTGATTTTTTAAAATCAAAAACATAAGAATTGATTAATTCTCATTATATAACTTATAAACTTTTAACTTTAGATTCACACATCTTTTACCTTTTTTCTAAAAAAAGTATTATTTCATCAATGTATCCTTACTTCCCTTTATTGTTTCTTTTGAAAAATGATGACTAAATATCTCAGATTATCAATACTAATTGGAATTAGATGCCTTGTTTTAGATTTATCAGTAAATAATTCATACCTTTTAGTTATTTTCTGAAGAATTATCACTCCTAATTTTAATTATATAATACTATCGTCTTCATATAATCCAAGTGGATGAATCAGAATGGGGGAGTAATCGTATAAGTTACATAGAAAAACACATTGCATTTGTTATCTTCTGCTTTTAATAAGTTTTATTTTGTCAGTTTTTAAATATATATATATTTTCAAATTCCTTTTGGTTTTATTTATAGATTTTATCCACTGCCCATATCCCCAAATGTCATTACATTTTAAAGTTAAATAATAAGAGTTTCCTACTTTTATTTAAAATCTATAATAATAATAATAAATAAATTGAATGCCAAACTGGCTATGATAATTTTTAAAACTTAAACTTGTATTTATTCATTTTTCTGTATCACATCCCCAGATTTAACAACTGAAAAAAGTGAATAAATTCGATTTTTATGTGTACAAAGAGAGAACAGATTTGGTATTTACATATTTTGAAAGGAAAAAGTAAGCTCCTTGGATAATTTTTTGTTACAATCTTAAATTAAAAATTGATATCCCTGCATTTCTTTACAATGCCAGGGAACAAAAAATATCTTTATATCGATTTTAAAAAAATTTGCCCTTTTAATGTGAATTTGATAATCAGACACATTATCTCCGTATTTCAAGAATTCCTTACAAATATTCTCAGAATAATTTTAAACAAATTATTTTGTTGTATCAAAATTTAAAACAAGCCCAATATTCAATCAAATTTTTTATTGCATTGCTTTTTTTCCAAGATTTTTTTTCATGTAATCAAGATTTATGAATTCAAATTATTGAAATTTTATATTTTAACTATTATTTGAGCAAAAATTAATTAATGCTTTATTAAAATGTTACTGAAACAAAAATGTAAGAAATAACGATCAATACATAATTTTTCAAACTTTAATAGACATTACATAAATTAATCATACAATTTCATATTTCAAGGAATGAAGTTTGTAAATATATTCTTTTTTAAAAAATTTTATCAGTGAAAGACAGTTTTAAATCAAATTCTATATATATTTTTTAACAATATTTCAGAAATACATTTAGTTCATGGAATTCAAAATCAATTTCAATTATTCAACATAATTCCTAGAGAGACTAAGCAATGCCAGAAACTTATTTATTTAACAAATTATAAAACAATAATATTATTATCTTCACAAACATCATTAAAATATATCCTTAATTCCAAAAGTAGGATAAAAAATTCTCCCATAATTTACTAAGACATTCAAAAAAGATCTAAATGTCATAATTGATGTACAAAATATACAAACATATTGCAGAATGCTATAACAAGAACATTTCCATTTTGAAGATACTATTAGCTTATAAATGAATAAAAATGATTTTAAAAAATCTGCCAGAACAAATTTAAATATGCAAAAACATGTAGTTGAGCAGCTGTTTAAAACTTACCATTTATTAGATTGCCATCACTGTAGAAATCAGTAATGCCAAATATAAAATGCTAAATATAAGAAAAGTCTCCATATAAAAGTCTTAAAACAATCATCTGTAAACACATTGGTTGATGGAACAAGATGAAATTCCAAATGCTACTGTGAACATTAAATGTCATCACACTGAAGAGTTTTTAGTAAAGGATTTCTCATTTAATGCTTCATGCACATTGTAGAAAAGATCGACTGAACACATTCTCTTTCTTAGAAAGAATATCGAACTACTTAATTGCAAATACAGTTACAAAAAAATTGCAATGAACAAATATATTTTACGATGAGATGCATCACTAGCATTTGGGATGAGGAACTTTACCAGTTTTATTCAACATATCATACATAATCACTTTTGTGAAAACTACACCAAAAACAAAGGTACCAAACATAATCATTAAACATGCCACAAAAACTTTAGCTCGACTTCTAAATTCTTCAAGGTCCTCATCCTCACGAATTGCTAACGCAATTAAGCATAAGCCTAGAAAATAAAATACAGTAAATAAATATAAAACTTGAAGCAAAATGTTAAAATTTAAAGAAAAGTTTAGGAATTCCAAACAGAGGTTTACAAACTGAAAAAATTCATAACATATAAATTTGTGAGTTTTCCCACTTTTTTTATAATCATATCCAAGTACTACAGTAAATATTTAAATTTATAACTTTTTCCATTCATATATATTAACTAGAAAACTTCTCATTACATAGTCATAGCCTATTAATATTGATTATACATCTGATTACAAATCGTACTTATTCAATATTTCAGTGCTTTAAACCATCCCATGTTTATTTGTTTACTATGTTTATTTTTTACATTTATATATTAAACCAAATTGAAAAGGATATCTGTAGTTATTTCAGCAACTTCAAACTGATATCAAAGTAATAAATTGCGATCAATAACATTTAAATTATATAGAACAGATTCCACATCACCATAACATGGAATACTTGTTTTGGATTTTAAACTGGTATCTATACAAAGGATTAAAATGGTAGTTCATTTTGCATAAACAATTTTATTACCAATTCAGTTATAAGTTTCAATGTTTTTTGATTATTGAAAATTAAACTTTTTCCCTTCTTCCATTTCCTTCAAAATCAAAGTAAATTAATTGTCTGTTTATTAGAATCAAAACATCTATTTCAAGAAATATATAACTTCTATTCACTGACTTTAAATCTGCAATAATCAATTTATTTCACTGAATTTTCAATACTATGTTTTAGAACAAAATATTATAAACTCTTATAAAGTTCTGGAATTCTCTAGTAGCACTAGTTACCCCCAAACAGTGACTCTTCATGATACTGTTTAGCAGAATATTATTGAGGAGGTATTGGTGAATTTTCAACTAGGCAATTGTCTAAAGCAACTATAATGGAAGGCTGATAAAAATGTTATTGGCCTATTAACTAACTAACTAAATAAATTTAAAAAATATAAATTCTGTGAATTTTAATAGATTAAAAGCAAAACTTTTTGAAACGTAACTGTCTAAAAAATATTGTTGATACTTTATTATTTTCACTTAATCATAGTGTGTTTAAGTACAAGGCATTTGCTTAGCTATAATTTCATATAAATGTGAATTTAGTGTAATCATGAATAATTAATTAAAAACTATATATTGCATAAAAATATGCATAAAGCAAATAGTTAATGTAGTTTAGAACCATAAATTGCCTAAATATGTTACTAATGGTGCTAATTTATGTGTATTCGTGCTAATAATAGATTTTTCAACTGTAAATTTTTTGAGTTGTAAATACTTTTGTATCAATCTATAATACACGGATAGATATTCCTAAACAATGGATCAAATATTTATTTTTTAAAACCATTTCAATAATATATATATAGAATGTGAAAAATGGTACAAAAATTAAATGCTGATTATATTGCTCAGAATTTCTTTTTAATGATACATGACAAATTGGAAACATTTATCAATTTTATAACAAATAATTGCTTGTTACTACAAATAACTAAGCATAGCTGTTTGCAAATATTTAAGCATGTGGAAATGAATTTATAAATTAAAATAACTGAATTTTTAAAATATTAAGTAAAAACTGAATCGGCAAAACAAGATGTAGTAATTAATAACAATAAATTACCTGGAAATATAAATATATTTACGGAGGCTAAACATCCAAGTAATTCTATGACAACTCCAATATTTGGTGCTAAAACCGCTAGTAATAGTGTGGAAAAAAACCACAGTGTTGTTACAACAATTCTTCGTTTGAATTCTCCTTTAATGAACTGATCAGTTGAAAGATGAGCAAATTCTGCATATAAGCCATCCATGGCTCCCCTATAATATTTTTTAAAAATAAAAATTTATTTCAACAACAAAATATTTTTAACTCTATAATCAATTCCTTTTCTCTAAAATATGTGTTAAATATTCTCTAAGTAAGTATTTATCAATACATATACATATTTTCAATTTACAGGACAATCGTATTGTATGCTATTTAGAACTCAATAATAATAAAAAAAACCCCCATCAAATGCCAAGGGGTGGGGAGCAACACTTGCAAATTGAACTTGAGCATTAAAATAGGCATACAAACTAAAAAAATCTTTGTTTACACGTATAATTTGTGGGCATTTTATTGTAATTTTTTTAACAATTACATTGTAAATGCTAAAAAATCATTGAAAGAATAATTGAGCACCCTTTTTTCACCTGACCTTAATCCTTGCAACTTTTAACTATGTAGGTAATAAAAGTGCTCTTAGTACCATATTAATACAAACAATTTAACTGAATTAAAAGGTAATGAAACACTGTAAATGAGAGATATTAACAGAAATGTTACATAATATCAATAATTATATGTTTAATGATTTTTACAAAGAATTTTCAAAGAAAATATAAATAACATACTAATAAAATTAAATTATGAAAGCAATTATTAAAAGCAATGATGAGCAAATTTCAATAGAAACTTAAAAAAGAAATTCATCTCCTAAGAATTTCTTTTAAAATATTCACTAAGACAATGCCATTCTCGTATAAGTTTCCATTTATTTAATTTTTGTGCCTACTTAATAGTTCAAATTTAATTTGTAACAACATTTCTATCTTAGTTGTCAAAGTGTGACTTTTACAGTATATTATATATTATCTAAATATATGATATCAACTTTAATCATGGTCTAATATCCAACACTTGAACATAAGAGATGTGAAAATTTTAAAATAGTCTCATGCTTATAATTTGCAACAATTTTTAAAACACTTATTCTTTTAAGCAAAAAGAGTTTCACTTCTCTGTGCTGAAAACCTAGTTATGAAACTGGAACATATTTCAAGTCATCAGTCACTTGGAAGAAGGCAAGCCAAATAGTGTATGATTTTTTTAGGCATAAATTAGTTGATTATCTGGACTGAAATTCAAATATTCATAACTCAATCAGCTTTGGTAGAATTTTTTTTAAAGTGCTTTTCTTTTCAGTACCTCAAAAATATTTTACAAAATATAATACAGTTTTTACAGTTATTACAGATAGTCTATATATAAATAAATTTCCTATATCTAATTAAGCATACATACAAAATGACAAAACATTACATTATACTTATACACTAGTAACAATTACTAGAATATAATGGCATTACAATTTTCATAAACAAATACAAAATTTGAAAAATAAACAATCAAACAATTAATCATTAATCAACTTATATAAAAGTAGTAACTTTTAAACCTTATAGGTATTTACCTTCAAGCTGATATTCAATTAAACTTCATATAAAAAATAAGAATAAAATGAAAATGCAGTGCAAATTAATTAACATTCACCAGCTTCAAAACTCAAAAGTTTTATTTTACATTTACATTAGAAAATATTCTTAATTGTAAGAGTTTGAAAGAAAGGTAATTTTCAATTAATTACTGGCAACAGAACTAAAATGCACTATAAGAAATGTATTAAATTAGAACATAGTTTTGAACACACACAGATCGTCAAGGCTAGTGTGAGGACATCTGGAACCATTTAAATAAAGAATTAATGTGCACCTCATGAATATGAACTTATGTGGTCATAAAGAAAGCCAAATTGCAAAAATGTGATTCAAAATTTCAATAAAATTAACTAAATCCAAATTAAATTATTATAATTTTAATTATAAAATTAATCTTAAAACATTTAACAATAATTTTTCCTCATTTCTATTTGAAACAAAAACAATAATTCATTAAAAAAGTTAAATATGTATTAGAGTTTAATACGTATTAAAATCACAAGTTTCCCACAACAAATACTTGAAAATGAATATCTGGATTCACTACACTTTCATGTCCAACTGCGATTATTGAACCAGCTAATCTTTTGAGAGTTATTATTGATCAAATACAAACCTTTCATTAACTTCAATTTAAAAAAATCTTTCTGAAATGATTATTGATATTGGTATTAATATGATTATACACATTTTAAATGTCATTTCCCCATTTATTTTGATAATGAAAATAGCAATTTTTCCAGCAGGACAGGGACCAGATTAAAAAAGACATTAAACTACATGCCACAGCTTGCTCAAGCAAGCTATAGAACTTAACAAGATATATTTTGTTAATTTGTTTTTAATGAAGACAATACATTTTGCATGAAAAAGAATTCAGTATTTTCTCATCAATTAAAATTTTCCTTCCATTTCATAAATTCTTTTTATAAGGTTTCATTAATGCAAACTTGAACATGTTTTTAAAAGTAAGTAATCTAATAGGAAGTGAAAAATTGACAAGGTAAAAACTATCTGCATGCAGATTTTATTAAACGATTGTACAGAATTATTATTATAATTTGCATTTATGATATATTACATGAAAACTAATACAATATCCCTTCATTTATATGCAATAAGGTTAAAGATTTATTCTTAAAATTATATTAAAAAAAGAAAAAATAGTATTACCTTCCACAGACGACTAATTGTGGATAAGTAGTAATCATTTTAACTACCAAAGCACCAATTCCTATGAGAACTATTGGATCTGTTGCATCATATTGTTCCATTATGTCAGGTGCAATGAGACTACCAAATGTTATGTAACCAAAACTTCCAGCCATGCAATAAATGAAGAAAAGAATTCCCATAGCTAAAAATGTGGCTTTTGTGAAATCTCTGATATTACGGTTTTTCATGCAAGCATAAACAGGAACAACAATCTCATGAGTCTGTAAAAATAAATGTACAATTAAGAACATTTGAAAGAAAGAGTCAATCCCCCAATTTTTTTTTTTAAATATTTAAAAATATTGCAGATAACACATTTTAATTTCTATATGAATGTAAAACAAATACTTTGTTTTAAAATTTTTATTCAAACTTGTCAGTATTTTGTCCCTATATTTGAGAAATTAAAGAAACAGACTCATCCAAATAAAATGTTTAGTTTCCCTTTTGCACATTTTTGCCAAATATAACAAAATTTTGCATTCTATAGCAAATACTATCTTTTCAAAGAACTGAATTTTAGTTCAATAAATTCTAATAATAACTTTCCTGTTTTAAAACATCAACAGCTTTGATTACTTCAATTTGAAACTATGGCTGATTAAATGGCATTTATTCTGGTTTAAATAATATGAAAAACACGATATAAAATGAAAATTTAGTTTTTACCTGATATGAACTAGTTTTTTGGATAACTTAAAAAACACCAAACAAAATTTTTAAAAATGTCCGGCAAAAATATAATTTAACCTTGATAAGTCCAAAATGTTTTTTTTTAACATCGCAGAAGTAATCTGCTTCAAATAACTTTAAGATGTTACCACATGGAAAGAAATGAATACTTAATTTTAAAACATAAAATAATTTAAAATTGCCATTTTTTTAAAAATTTTCATAACAAGCAAATAATAGCTTGATGTGGAGAAGATTTAAAAAGCTTAATCCTAAGTATTTGAAAAGCTGGCTGCAATTACAAAACATAACTCAATGAAAGTCAATTGAGTCAATTTTCACACAATAGCAACTGTAACATTTTGTATGTACCGTTAATATCTTTTTTCAATATATTTATAATGCTGCTAACCATCATAATGCACTAAGTTAAAAAAAGAAAAAGATCAAAATGAAGTAGTCATTTCATAATCTCACACAGAAAGAAAAATCAATATTTTGTTTCCTTTAATTCTTAACTTGGTACAATTTCATCTGAGGTTTTTAAAAGTGGCATTTGATTAACTAAATAAAAATACTTCTAAATTAATTTTTTTTAATGATGAACTAAGATCTGACCACATTAATAAATTAAATGATTCTTAGCAAAGATTTAGATTATGACCCTTGCTGAAATACTGACTGCATAAATAGGCATGTTACCAATAAAACATGCATAGAAAGAATATCATTCGTCAAAAACATTTTTATAGCTTTGAAATGGAAAATATCGATATAAATCATAAAGGGGACAAATAATTACTAATGCAATATTTTAATTTGTGTAGCTCAAAAGAATAAGAAAACTGGAAAAGTAAATTATGTTAATTGTATTTTAAAAGCTGTAGTTAAAAAAATGCTTAAGTATATATACCTCCTTTCTAGTGATAATTTTACAACTTATGAATTTTATGATAAATTTATTGAATGTTTACAATATGGCTTTTACAGTGTAACAATATTTGTCAATTGTATTAACATTTGTTTGCATTTAATTAGATCAAAAGTGTAATAATTTAAATTTAACATGCATAAATAAATATAGTACATATAAAAAATTTTAAAAATAATTCTTGTATAATTGTGTTGTACAATTGTCTATCAGAAGTGAAATTGTATAATAACTGAATCAAAATGCTTAGTTTATTTTAAGGAAAATTAATAAAAAAATATGTTGCTAGATATTCAATGTAAGTAACTTTACTTTAAAGCCAGAACTGATTAAAAAGTAAGATAAGTACATGTTTTTTTTGAGAAAAAAAATACATTTATTAAAAAAAATTACAAATTTATTGAGATTCATTAAGAATTTCAATACAAAATATTTTACATTCATCTAAAAAATGTTTCTCGGGATTTATTCCTCATTAAAAAATTAAACAAAGAAAGAAAATGAAATCTTTAATCGTAAATTTCAAGTTATCATGTGGAAACATTTTTTAAGTCATCATTTATCTTAAATTATTAACTAATTTACATCAGTTTGAAACAATTACAAGACTCCCTTTCTCTCTCTCTCTCATATTATATATATCTTTCATTTTCAATTTTTTCTAGCTGGCAAACAGTTTTTGAATTTGACCGATTTTGAGATGAATTAACAGCTATGATATCAGTTTTTTGACAGCATTTTAAAAACGCCTCTGATATCAAAGAAGTGTACCTAATAAAAAAGCATCATGGGTAAAATTATGTTTTACACATAATTTTCTGAAATCAAAACCTCCTAACCAAAACAAAACCATGTTCTTACATCATAGTGAAAAAAAAAAAATGTGTAGAAAATTCTTTAAAATGTAATTAATTTTTTTAAACTAAGAAACATTTTCTTATTAATGTTCATTTTCTATCTATTCAATACAAATGGAAAGTTATAAATTATTTCAAACTTTTCTGTATTCATAAGTTAAAGACGATCACATGTACATTTAAATAAATAAAGAAACAAGCACATTACCTGATATGCAAATGAAAATACCGGTATAACAACAAATACTTCAACAGCACTATCTGGCCTATAGCATCAAGGTGGAGAAAAAAAAAAGACGAATAAATGCACAACAAAATTTTTATGAAATAAAAAATAAATTAAAACAAATACGAAGTTCAATTTTGGTATCGCCCATTTACAACAAACAAAAACTAAATGTAACTCCCTGCGATCAGAAATACAATTCTGCCAATAAGAAACAAAATTCAAGAGATGAACTAATTGTGAAACTTACATGACTTTTATTCGACCAGGCTGAATACCAAGCTTGTAGTACTCATATACAGTGAGAAAGACAGGATACAACATAGCAAATATGCCTAGAGTGCTGGAAAGGAAAGTTCACTATTAAAATAATCTATATTTTAATCTTGCCCAAATTTTTTTTGTTACAAAATATTTTTTCAAAAAAAAAAAAAAAAAATCACATTCTGTCGCTAATTAAAATTCTAAGACATAAAATTTTTAATGTATTTATGGCTGTCATAAGGAACACAAAGGTATAATAAATGCACAAGAATAAAGTAGAAATACAGATTTTAATAAAGATTTTTCAAAAATATTCTTCATAAAAATAAAGATATAAAATAAATTATAAATATTATTAAAAGATTAACAGCGTTATGTACATAAAAATTCCACTTTCAATGAAGTATAAAAGTTCTAAATTTAAAGAATTATAATCAAAAGAAAAAAAAACAGAAAGTGCCAAAAAAAATATTTTAAAAGCTTAAAAAATAATTCATTTTTAATATTCAGTTGATTCTTTCTTACATTATTAACAAATAAAACATAATGAATTATCAATAACGAATATATATATATATATTATTTTGATGGTCTTCTCAAAGGAACTTAAGGTATTTAAATGTTAATTAAATCTGAAAAACAAAAATAATTCAAATCAATATCAAATTTCACAACAAGCAACAATGAAATTCCATATTTTGTAAATGAGAATTTATAATGTTTCTCATAAATGGCAATAGGCAGAAGTAGAATATCATAGAAGAATGTTGAATGCATTTCAGAACTTTAAGATCAATGAATATTGTTAATTAGTAATAACTGAAACACACAGACACATTATAGTGTTAAGCTAGGGATACAGTCATGAAGTTGAAACATTTTCAATTTTGATACCATTTATTTAAGTGCATTGCACAGGCAGCAGTGTTTGTAAGGAATAAAGAATAACAAAAAAAATTATGCCTGACAAAAACGCTATCCAAGAATTTGTCAATTTGGGAGCCATAAAAATATCATTAATTTCTTCTAAAGAAAGAATTGATTGTTTTCTAAAATTTCTAAATACATCACACACTGTAAAATCCAATCATTACTTATAGTAATCCATTAGGCATGAAAGATTATAGTGGGCACTAGATTGAGGATAACAGGTAGTACACAACAGAGGTGATCTAAATTCATGTTTCTGCTTGAAATTTCAATGATGTAATTTTTCTAATTATAAAGAAGTAAACAACAAGTATATGTGGAGATCATCAGTGATGGAAGAGATTCAATATGATGAAAATATACTGCAAATCATAGCATTCATATATGAAAATGGCATTTAAATAATCACTATGAGTAATCTTTCCATTATGAATAACTATGTTATCTCTATCTAAAATTTTCTGGAAAGAAACAGCTTTATTATAAAACTGTGATTATATGTATTTAGAGTCATTACGTCAAATGTGATCAGAATCCCTATAATCAGAATAAACACATCGTTCTATAGTTATTCCTTTTATATACTAATTGCTTCTTCTCTGAACTTAATTTTTAAGCTAATACTATTTTGTTTACCAAGTCAGATATACTAAAAGTTGATCCATACAACAGATGTTTTAGATACATCTGTTTAGATACATCTTTCTGCAATTAAATTTTTTTAAAATGGAAACTAATAAGTAATCAAAAATAAATAAAACCCAGAAATTCAAATTTTATTTAATTATTTGTAGTGCTAACCATATCAAAGCATTTAAGGCATAATTAATACGATTAAAATTTTTTGTTATATTGAATGCATGTTATATTGAACAGAATTCAGCATATTATACAGCAAGTTATATTGAATAAAAAAAAAACAATCTTCAAAAATTTAAATCAAAACAACTTTTAAGCTAAAATATGAAATACATTAAAATGAAATATTAATCCATTAAAGTAATTATGCATTATACAGCAATAAATTGAAAATGATTCATTTCAAAAGAATAAAATTATGGGATATTAATATTTACATGATTTGAGCAATATGTGTATTATAATACAATCCTTTTTTTATGTTATTATAGGAAAAAAAAAGAGAAATTTCAAAATTTCTTTAACACCTTTATTTGTAATGTGTCTCGAAATTTTTCCAGCATTTATCAAATCTTACAGTAGGTGGGGGAAAAAAAGGGACCAAAATAAAAAGTTTTAGCAATTTAAATAAAATTTAACTTTAAAAAAAGGTATGTACAAGGTATAATTTCAAATTTTAATTTTATTTGCAAAAAATAAAAACATTTAACTTTTTATTTCTTATACAAAACTACACAATCATTTAATTATTTTGTTGAATAGTTATAGAAAATAAGGATAGTGAAATGAATAATTATTAACAGAAGAATTGGAGAGCACCGAAGTTTGAAGAAGTTACTTCACTTTTAAAATATCAGATTAAATTTTGAAATATTTAATAAGAAAACCAGTTTTAGTTAATGAAACATTCATTGTACAAAATTTTAAAGAGCATTCAATTGTTTTTAGATAATATTGAAAAATATATTTAAAAGTTCAGTAATACAACACTTATTTCAATGTTCATGGAAAATTAAGTTCTTAATGCAAGAGTAATGCTAATATACTTGGTCAAAGATTTTATTATTATCATTATAATACTCCCCCCCCCCCTATTTTGGTGTTTATACAATGCTATTAATATATAAATGATATTAATAACATTGTATACAATGTTATTTAATATATAAATGATTATGATAATAAAATACTAAACATACCTAGCATATCTTAAGAAGTCCAGTCTCTGAAAGTAACACATAGGAAGAATGCATAAAATAGCTGTAACAGTTATAGTGAATCTCCTATCTAAATACCACTGTGTACAAAAATCTTTTTCAAACAGTGATAGGAATACTGAAAAGAAAAATACAAAATGAAATAATTACAATAATAAATATCTACATATTAATAATTTCTTATCTTAGTCACACTCAGAAAACAATAGTCACATTTCACGAGTATAGAAAAACTAATTGCGAGAGTATATATAAATTAAAATCCGAGTCTTTTTTCATCAGATAGACTATTTGTTCAGTTAAGATATTTAATAGAAATAATTTACCAAAAGTTAGTATGTATGTCCACTACTAATAAAGGGGAATATGTCAGTTGATATTCTTTACTTAAGACAACTTAGAGTTAATGACACAAATATAATTGAAAGGATAAGTGTATGCGTCTGAAGGATTCTTTAAAAATATATTTTAAAAATTAACATAAAAAAATCTTGGTACTTTTGTCAGGAAAATTTGTCAGGTGTATTATTGTATAAAAAATTTATACTATTTTAAAATTAAAAAGATTGTCTTTGATGTTTCAATTTAGATTTCAAACAAATAAACTTTCACATATTTAACTAATTTTAATAAATTTCTTTAAAAATCTTATTAGAATTAAATTTATTATTTTATATATTTATTAATTAAATTTATTTTGTAATTTTTTTGAATAATTTTTAGCAATATTAAATATATTGTGACAGTGAAATGGAAATAATTTAAATTTTTTCAGTACATATAACCATCTACATTTGAAAGCTAAAGTAAAATTATTCTATTTATTATTTGCACATTTTACATAAGCAATAAGAAAGTGAAAAAAATGAACAATTAAAAAAACATTACTTTGATATTTACAGTTTTAATAGCTCAATGCTATTATAGGATTTCTCCTTTACACAAAGCAGTTTCAATATTATGAAAATAACATGAACCTATATATCTTATTAAAAATGGTTTGTTAAAAGAATTATGAGCATCAAGCTATGCAAACTGAAACTGAAAACAGCCATTATCTTCATCAAATCGGTCAATCACTAAGAGAAAATTAATATACAGGGAAAGTGACCAAATCTGTTAGCTGAAAAAATGAAATATTTTTACAACCCAGTCATATTGCTTGTATTTACAAATAATAGCAGCTAAATAACAAGAAAAAAATGCTCTCAATCAGGAAAAATCCTAATTTAAAGGATTTCTTACACATTTAAATGTAAATTAAGCCCACATTTTAAACAGAAGTCCGATAAGATAACATCACACTATCAAGATAACTGGATTTAAGACAAAGCTACAAGCACCAAAACACTGGTAAAATGCAAAATCCTATTATCTCAAAAACCTTCAACGTTTAATGCAATTAATAATGTTTTAGCAACAGTATGCCAAATTTATCAAAAACTGGCCTACAATGAACCACAGGAACATTTTAATTTGGAAGAAATTTAAATCTTCATTTACAATGCATCACTAAAATTGGCATTTATTAAAAAAAAGGCAATTGCAGCAACAGATTTTCATTTCTTACCAACTTTAAACCAGCTGTTTTAGTTAGCTTTAAAATTGCTTTCTTAAACCTAGAAAAATAGCATTTTTATAAAAAATGCCAAAAATAATTTCAAGATTTTAATTCCTAATTAAATAAAAATTAAAAAGTATTTTTATATACTTTAAAAATTATTTAAGCAATACACTGCTATAAAAATTCTAAATGGTAACAAAATTTTTAAAATTTCCCTTCGAAAATAAAATGAAAAAAGAGAGAAAAAGTAATTTTTAATTTTTCAACAATTTTCCATTTTTTTTCATTGTTTTTATTTCACTTCAGTTGCTAAGTAGAACAAAACTACATCAATGATTTTTAAATTTGATAAATTTTAAATAAGTAATATTAGTATTTAAATATTCAATAGCATGAAAAATATTTCAGAATGTTTAAGAAAAATTTTAGGTATCTAGAATAATATTCTAACTCACATAAATTTAAATCAGAATGAAAACGTACAGATAAATTAAGAAATTGTTAAAGAATAGCAGGTAGATAAATTATTGAAAAATTAGTATTGTTTAAAAAAAACTTACATCTGTCATACTGATCACCAATAATAATTAAAAATGTTATACAAATTCCATAACATGTAAGTAGAATTGAAACAGCTGCAAACTGCTGAGCTCGCCTGCCACACAAAGAAAGTAATACGTCATGGTATGTGCTATCTTTGTTCACATCAGCAGAATAAACAAGCACAAGCATAGTAGCAATTAAAACCACCATCATAATCTAAAAAAGAAAATAATAATAACAACAAAAACTAGAAAATGCATTCTACGTGCAATGAAAATGAATATTTAATTATAATTTTAAAATGATTTACTAAGAAATCTCATAGTATTACATATATAGACATATAAATATTCTGTAATGTATATCTGTATACAGATTTATATATCTGTATCTAATATATATCTTATTATAGATATTTAAATATCTGTATTTAAATATAGTAATGTTTATAATAATCCTCCCCCCCCTAAATTTTAGAAGATAAAAAAAAAAAAAATCAAAGTCAAAAACATTTCAAAGTTTAAAAGAAACATTCACTTCCAATTGTCCTAAGAATACTTTAAATGTTTATTGTATGTTTACTTTTAAGAGATCAAGAGACAACATTTTAAAACTGTAAGCTGGTTGATCTGAAATAGTAATGATCAAACATCCTAGAAATTATCCTGTCTAAGTTCTCTTTTGATTAATCACAACACCAAAAATATTAATATTGCTTCAATATTAACTTCAGATATAACTGAAAATAAGTTTTTTTTGTATAAACACAAACATTAGAAAACTTTTTCTGCTTCGTTCTTTAATAAAATTGAAGCCTGTAAAATATAACCCGATATTTTTATATAAATTTATTAAAATAATTTGTCATAATTCATAAACCTGTGCTTAAAGTAAATTAATATGAACTCAGTCTATCTAAAACTCTGAAATAGCATCCTTGAAAGAAGTAAAAAATGAATAAATGTTTAATGACATAAAAACATTTTCATCAAATTCATTATTTTTCAAAAATGAATATATGTTGAAGTTACTTTTACATAAGTTATCAAAGCAATTTCTCAAATCACAAATTAAAATAAAAACAAATACGTTAAAAAATTTTAATTATTATTTTACAACGAATAAAAAAAGTCTATATTTAGGAATTCATAAAAACACCTTTTCGGTTTCAAACATATGGAAAATTGATTCATAGTTTCGGCATATAAAATTACCTAGCTGCTAGGTTAAAAATAATACTGCTGAAAATTATTCACTTTTTAAAAAGAAAATCTTACATATATAATGGGTTTTTTTAGTAACCTTTAAAAATTACACAATTTCTTTCACGTAACATCCTTCGTTTCACAAACGAAAATAAACATTCCAACTAATAACTGGAAAACGAATGCATTCATTTGAAAATTAAAACTATCTAAAAAGAATTCAATCATGTTATAAATATCTTTTATAAATAATTCATAGCTACGCTCTAGTATTTGAAACATGATTGCTATTTTATAACTAATTATTTTTTAATAGATTGAATTTATTTAAAAGAGCGCGCTGTGCAATGTTTACATGTGAAAAGTCAAAATACTTGGTTACAGTTAAAATTGGTTAACTATTTTTCTTTTTAAAGAGTACAATTTTTCCAAATGTTGGAAAAATCACTGTTAAAATTCTGAACAAATATTCTAAGATTCTTGATTAAATTTGAATTAATATATTCTACAAGATTAGATTGAATCTTCAATCGGCGCTGTTCAATAGTCTACAGAAAAACTTGTTTATTTTTTCCCTCGGAAAAATGTTTAAATAGAAAGATAAAAAAGAAATCTGTTATGCATATTTCAATGCATCATGTCAGAATATCATTTCTTGAACGACCAAACACCACGTGCTCATGCCAGTTAAATTATATTTTTATTCATTTTAATGGTTTCATTGAATGAGTCACTTTAGTATTGCAAACGATCTAAAAAAAAAAAAAAACTTTGTCCCGCATTTACTGTTTAAAAAAATGTCACATTCCCTATTTATTTCATTCATATAATCACGTGCTCAAGGTGACATTTTTCTAGGTTTTATTTGTTGTAGTCATTAACTTTTTTTTTTTAAATCAGAGCTTTTTTAAACGCAATGGCAACATGTTATTAAAAGCATATTATTTTTTTTAGATGCTGGTGCAGACAATATATATTTTATTTTTCGCCTACGGATTTTTGTTGATTCCAAAAACCTCATCATTTTCTGACATAATAAAAAGAATAAATTTCTTTGCATTTTTCGGGAAAGAAAGCTGTGCTTGAAATCTGCATTCTTTTACCCTTTTACATTATAGCTTATAGTATCAAATTAGAATCTCTGGTAAATTTCTAATTCAATTTCATTCTAGGAATAAAAGATTAGTATAAAAAATAGCAAGTAACATTTATATTCTGAACATTTTCATACTTACATCGATATTAATAACTTAAAATTAAAGAGAAGATTTGATAGGATTTCTAAGGTTCCCTTTCAGTAATGTGGCAAAATAACATTAAAAAAAAAGACAATTTCCCCATCTTTCTACATTTCTCAGATTGTTACATTCAATTTAATGTTGAAAAATAGTAATTTCAATAGTACTGTACATGTGCAGCAACATTTGCAATACATGACGAAAGTAATCTAAAGGTAAACATTTTGCTGATACAGGGTATTAGGCATTTTGTTTGGTTTAATTTGATGAAATTCACAATTGCTCAAAATACTGGGTTTCTCTAGACGAAAATCTTATAAACAACCATTTAGTCATTAAAATTTTGATACATTATGAAACTTTTAGATAAAATAATAACCTTTTTCGATTATTTGAATAAAAAAAATAAATCCCTTTATAAATTTTTATGGCTATAAAGAATAATAAATAAAATATGAATTTATTTATATTGATTTTAAATATTATGTATTATTAGTCATACAATGTTTAAATCATAAGCCTTTCTTTTTGAGAATTTATTTGGTTGAGACCTCATTGACCAAAAAATTTTTTTAGTATTATATGGTAAACTTTTTCAAATTAAAAAAAAAAGTGAACTTTTCTACTTTCTGCTCAAATATTTTTATCATAACCTCTTTGATTGGAAGGAGATTATTTTATTCCTTTAAAATCCTAATTGATGATCAAACATTCACACTGATAAGTAGAATAAATATGAACATGTTCGAAAAAGATTCTTTACAATTTTGTTTTCAGTTATTTAAATTGCATTCTTTAAAATAAAATTTAAAAAATGACGTAACAGCCTATTTGAATCCACAAATATTCTTTCAAACATTTTTTGCATCTCCATCATTCCTAGAGCAATTTAAAATTTTAACAAATGAGAGGGGGAAAATGATTCGAAAGAGCTAAATTTTATGAATAATTAATTGAATTTCTAAATTAAGTATGAGAAAATTAAATAGTTTACAATTCTTATTTATATCTTACAATTTGTAAAAATGCAGCAAAAACGACACCGCCGGCTTTATCATATGCATATGGATAATTGAGAACTCCAGCTCCAAGTGCTGCATTGACAAGAAGAAAGGCGGCAACAGGCCAGCTGGTACCTACAAAAAAAGATTATATTTAATTATATATAATTGAATGAACTGTACTTGACACTGTATAGAAAAATTGTATGGCATATATTTATATACATTACCAAACTAAAGATCTTGAACTCCTGTATATGTTTTTAATATTAAAAAAAAAGTTAAGATTCCATTTTTGTTTTTTCGCTGATAGACTGTGTAGAAACTGAATAATTATCGAATTATTTTATGTTTGAAATTATATTCCACAAACTTTTAACCACATCGGAGGTATAAGTGAAATAAAACAGTCGGAATTAAGGCGTAATTACCTGTTCTCAAAAAGGAACATTAAAACATGTTGATTATATTATTTATTATTTAATTAGCCCCACATACACTGTAATTAAAGATAAGTTTCCTTTCTTTTCAAAGAAAACTTATTCTTCCAGTAGTAACTCTTCCAGAAAAACCTTTCCCAACCTTTGTCCTTCAATCACTCTTTTCAATTATCCATTACGGTCATATCTTCCTCTTCCCTCCTCTACCCAAACTATGCCTTTGCGCAAAAATGTTTTCAATTAATTATTTTTAGGGCATAGGTTAGCTTGAGAATTAAGTGACTCAAATTATCGTAATTACATTCCTCGGATTAGGCATGGCCTCGTGACTTTGGCGCGGAGTACTTTCATGGAGATCTTACTTTGCTCTTCATTTTGATTTATATGGTTCTAAATTCGAACTTATTCAAATAAAAATCAATTGCGCTTTAAATTACAAAAAAAAAAAAAAAAATCATAAATTTTGCGAAAAGGTAACCAACACGGGAAAAATTTCAATTCTTTTTCTTTGTTAATTGCCCTACAAGTTACTGTCAAAAAAAGGAACCCCTGCCACTATAGTAGCACGAGAAATAATTACTAACTTAGGACACTTTTAAATGTAGAGGGCAAAAGATCGAGACCGACAGTTATCAAAAATAATCAAAGATGAATATACGGCGCTCTACATAACCATAAATGGATATGCAGCACTCTACATAATCATAAATGGATATGCAGCACTCTACATAATCATAAATGGATATGCAGCGCTCTACATAATCATAAATGGATATGCAGCGCTCTACATAATCATAAATGGATATGCAGCGCTTTACATAACCATAAATGAGTATATAACGCATTCTTGACTGCAAGTAAAATCAGGTGATGCACTACAACTTTATGAAACGAGGAAGCAAAAAATTCATAACGCCTCAATCAATATTTATATTTGCTTGCACTTTAAATTGATAACAACTCTACACGAGATGAAAATATATCTAGGTGATGCTTATCCTCGTCAAGGCACTGTATCTTACGTCACCTACTAAATCATTTTGACTTGGTGCTACGGACTACGATTTATTAAATTTTTGTGAATGCTACACAGCGAATACTAAGCGCTAACAAATCTTTACGATTTGTCACTTGAAGGCATGGTCATGTGTTTATAAGTTCACATACTGATAGCACTGTAAACGACCTTAAACCTTTTTATTTTAAAAACGTGTATTTTAACACTATATTGCAATTTTGAGTAAGCAAATTAACAAAAGGAATCAGTTAAAATTTTTCATTAATAAAATGTGTTATCTTGCGATAAACGATAATAAATAATTTTTCTTCTTAGATTTTGATGCAAAAGTGTGCGAAAGAGGAACAGTGTGCACAAACTTTCTATATTTTCCTCAACAAACATTTATTATGGATTGTGAAATTTTGAATAAAACTCTTAAACCTACATCTCACTGTTAACTAATCTGTGTCTAATTCTGACAAACACACTGGTATGCATAATAAATAACTTGTAAATTTGATTTAAAAATATTTTTAATAGATAAATTAATTAAAATTTTTACAATATTTAAAATTATTCTAATATGATTAAAGTTAGGGTTACTTTAATAATATGAATGAACCGAAAACAATCTGATTAGGAAATAATATATATTTTTTTGAAATGATAAGCGTTTACAAAATTTAGTTGTATGTCCTATATGAAAATGAAATCAAAATATGAAAGGGAACATTAAACAAAATATAAATAAATTATCGTTCCATCCAATAAGATTTTTTTTCTAACCACTGTTGAATAATTTAAGTATAATGCGCAGTAGATTCTAATTTGAATCAATTATGACTCTTATGTTTATCATCATGTGTGATAATCAATCAGTTGCCTATTCTATTGAATAGGGGAAAAAAATCGTTTGCGAATTCATTTCAGATCATTTAGTGGTTTTTACTTTTATTATTTTCAATCCAAATTAAAACATTTTTCATCCCTTCAATTAACCCTTTCATAGGTCATTTCTTTCTAATATTATTTTAAAATATTTTAAAGATTGAAATTGACTTAAGCGATTTATTTAGCTTATTAAAAAAATTTAATTTCATTAATTACTGAATATGGTTAATTAATAATTAAGAAACAAATCAGGACACGACATTTTGTGTAAAATAAGGAATTAAATTAATCAAGTTTTGATTTTATCGAAAATCTTTTCAGAATTTATGCCAACCCACATAACTTCATAAAAATATTGATGAATTTGGTGGTAAGCATATTTCCCTTGGTCTTTGAAAGGGTTAAAGAATGGAATACGTCATTCTGAAATTTTAGAATTGTAAATAAATTTAAAGTCTAGGGAAAATCATAAAAGTTTTTCAATAATTTATCACTTATTTCCTGTTGTTGTTACACCTCTTTTTTTATTTTTTTAAATCACAATATCCATAATTTTCAATGAAGCATAACTCTTCGAAGTTGAAGTTTGAACACAGTGATGTGTTTTACTACCATATAGGCGTATAAAAAAATTCTTATTGGACAT
This sequence comes from Argiope argentata, assembly GCA_026289955.1. NCBI lineage: Eukaryota > Metazoa > Arthropoda > Arachnida > Araneae > Araneidae > Argiope > Argiope argentata. The sequence goes on along the minus strand of JAOUZG010036545.1, from coordinate 7,335 downwards.
GTTTTTATAGGGAGATAATATACAATCATAGAAAATGTAATTTTGTAAATCATTAGTACGGTTATTTCAATAATATAAACTAATTTTCTACTTTATTTTGAGAACTTTCGCAATTAATTCTAACTTGTTTCAATAAAAAAAAAGTGAGTTCGAAACTTTTTGGAACACCCTGTATATACAAGTATTATATCTTTAAAACAGTAAAGTTATAAATGTTTAATAATAACATTATTTTTTGTTTTCACTATTACAGACTTGGACGGATTGTAATCAAAATTTTTGTTAAATAAAATATTATTAATTGCTTAGGTTATTTTTTATGGCTTTTTTTTCTACGGAAAATTTGTTTTCGAGAAAAGTGTTCCTTTTCAAATAAAATGTTAAATATATAATAAATTTTTTTTAAAAAAAATTCTGTCTCCAGACCTGTGTCACAAAATCCGATAACTGAAGCAAATTTTAAGAGAATTTCTAAACTTAATTTCATTTACATATTACTTAAAAATTGTAATTCTTATTCTAAAAAAGAGAGATCTCTCAACTTATCAGATCAAATTTACTGCACACAGAACTTCACTGAAAGAGAACGCCCTTGGAAAACAAAATGAAATCATCAACGTACAAGTCATATTATTAATGCTGAAATAATACCTAATCATCAATCTTTAAGTAAAATAATACTCGACCCTAGCGGTTGTAAATTACCTGTCATATGACAGCAAGGCTTTATCAGCTATGTCACATATAAAAATCTAAAGACCGATAAGGATTAACATATTAATAATTTAAATAATCTCTGCGAAGACCAAAGATGAATGCGTATGTATTTGTATGCATGTTGGCGCTCTATAAGTCAGACAATTTGATTTAGAACCACCAAACTTAGCGTGTAGATACTTTGGAGGGTGAGAATGTGCACCATGAAACCACTCTTTTTCTTTTCTTTTTTTAAAATTTAAATTAAAAATAAACTTTAATTCCATCATGAATTTCGAAAAATTTTATCTTAAAACTTGAAAAAATAAATTCTGTGTTACCGATATTTTGCCATATGATTTTTTTAATTAATTTTTTTTTAAAAAATACTTTAAGCCCATTTTTAAAAAAAGTATTTCATTATTATTAGCATTCTATGGCGTGCCAAAAAGTACATAAATATACAGATTTTAAAAATAAATATATTTTAAATTTAAACGTAAGGTTTTACCAAAAAATGAAATCCCCACATTCTCTTATCAGTAACTTGATGCTCCAGCGTGATTTTTTTTTTTTTTAAATCGACTTAATAGTTTTCCGAAAAAAGGGAAAATAGCGCCATCTGGCAGTGCAAGTGATATTTAAATTCGATAGCTTTTAACTAATAAAAATATTTTTTATCATTGTCAAGAAAGATTTAAACTTTATTTATACTTAGCAGTAATAGAGAGCAAAATATGAAGAAATTTATTCAGTAGTTTGGATTTTAAAAAAAGTATAAAGTCTTTATGCGCTTTTCTTATATAGTTAAATTACAATTAGATATATTCGAAAAACAACATAGATTCACTCAAATAGTTCTGATCGAATTTTAATGACGTGGAATATGCTATAGGGCATGACAAAAATCTTAGGTGAGTTCAAAGATTACCGTCCACATCAAAAGAGGAAGAACTTCCGGAACAGGATGGGATTTAATTCAACAAAATAGCGATGGCAGGTAAGATGAAAGGAAGATGTTTATATTTGACAACAAAATAATTTCCAGAAATGTAAACATATTTTCGCGTCTTACCTCTTAGCAAGATAGAATTGTCGAAAAGTGGTCGTCTCAGGATACTGAAATGAACAGTACGCAATTTACGAAAACAGGAGGAACAGAAACTTGATTTTCTACACCAGGGGTTCTCAAATGGTGGATCGCGACCCCCAAGGTGGTCGCGAGTTATGGAAGCAAAATTTAAAGAAAATTTATTGTTGTAGTTTTCATAACAAAAAAAAAAAGAGTACACATAAAGCTTTTAATACACATACAAGTTGGTTTTTGTGTTCTATTAGTTAATGAGATATACGAGCTTGTTTGGAATTAACCAATTTTTTAATATCTGGAATGAGCTTTGTAACACACAAACAATGTCATTTTCCAGTATCAAACGATTTCTTGATTTTGTTTTTAAATTTATCATTATGGGGAATCCTTGTTCACAGCTGTAATGTGTAGAAAATGGTATCAAAGTTTTTAATGCTGTTGTGGGCTGTCCTGGGTATTCCTTTTTAATACGTATCCAAAATTTGTCGATATAAGCTATGTTAAAAGTTACTTTAGCTGACTGATCCCTCAAAATCTCTATCTCAATTGATCATGATGAGGGGTACTTAGTTCAGCTTTTGTTACGGCTTGCTCACTGAACGGATTGACTATCCACACAATCCCACTCATATCCTTAACTGGAATGTAATCTGTAAACTGTTCAATCAAAGTTTCAAGATGATATGATATGATACTAGTAAGGAGAAAGATGAAGTGTCAAGGGATCTGGCGCCAAAAACCGGCACATACTTTACTAACTCTTGAGTACGTGTAAATTTTTTTAAATCTCTATCTAAACTTTAGACAGAGTTAAATTGGGAGGGGCGCCAAAATCTAAAAAGGGGGTCACAATGTCTAAAAGTATGAGGACCACTGATATACACAGTATATTTACGAAAACATTTCCAAATTGAAATCATTTAGAATTTTAACAGAAATCTAGTTCAGCTCATTGTTTTTCAGAGCATAATATTAATAGCTTATATTATTAGAAAGTTATTCATAGCTTCTGTTCACTTTAGGATCTCCAGATTAGAACATTTAGTAGATTTCACTAAGGGTTTTTGCTAATTTTTCAAAGCAATTCGCATTTGATGAGCGCATTTTCAGAATTCTTTGTTAGGTCTTGACTTTGATCTCCGTTTTGTTCATTTATTGCATCATTTTTCACATCATTCTTAAAAGCCTCCTAGTGCATGCGTAAGAGTGCAAAGGGTTACAGTTTTCTGAAAAAAGATAATGTTGCAAATGCATATGCTAACATGTCAAATAAACGAACGCAGTGCTTCTAAATGGCTTCCTGGAGAGTAATAATGTCATCATAAATGCGCAGCGATCTATAACAACGAAAACTCCAATACCATTTGTTATTTTTTATTATTATTATCAATTAAGTAATGAGATGGCAATACAAGCTCACTGTTGAACAGAAAATATGAAGTTTTGAAACTTTCTAAATCTATAAATATTCGATTAAAGTAGCAACACAGCACTGCGCATAGAAAATTTTTTTGTCGTCAAGATTTCTCAATCAAGATGCCCACTCGATCGTTAGGCAATATTCAAATTACTGAACTTGGCATATATTAATGAAGCTCGGCATTCCAGACATAAAAATAGCCCTTCTAAAAATAAATTTAAAGATACCGTGTGTGAAAAACATTGATTTATAAATTCCTTATATAACATTCACTCTATAGAAGTTATAAAACGAGAACGTGCAAGGTCGAAGCCGGTATGCCCTTCACCCTCGTGTTCCACGCAAGCCTGGGTTATATAACAGGCGGGCTGTTCCCGAGGGTAGAAACACTTTCATTAAGGCACAAATGCATCTTGTTTTGCTTAGTCTGGAATTCAAAATGAATATTATGCCTATTTTTTTTTATTAAAGCTCATCTCGTGATTAGTATTGCTTTAGTTACCTGCTCAAAGCAAAATTTGCATTCAAGTGATCGTTTTTATTCTGGAAAAGACAAATGAAGCTCATTACTAATATTTAAAGTGGCAAATTCTTCTTGGGAAAGCTTTTCAGTTACTCACTGTATTAGTCATTAGATAGTTAAGGCTATATATTATCGGAATTTCTTAGAGAAGTATTTTAATAGACTTCATTAAAATCTTTTTTTTTTATTTGCAGTTGAAATATATGTTTCAAGAATCGACAGGCAACGAAAAGGTGGAAAAATCACCTTTTTAAAACTTGCCATTAATTTAAGGAAATATAAAATATACAGTTGAAAATGTTAACAACACAATATAATACTCAATATAATATTTTCACTTATCCAGTAATAACACGGGAAGTAGGCAGCGCATCCACAGAAGAGCGAAAAATGCTGTTCGGTCGATGGCAACTAATTGTCCCTACAGGACAATTACATGCCTCTATTGTATTTTTTCTTACTGCACATGCGTCTGTAGAATTTGGCGGTAATTTTTGGCGGGAAGAAACTGATTAATTATCATAGATTAATTCGACATTTTTTGTTCTTTGCTCTTTCCGATGAGAGATTGTATTCTTCTTTCATTTTATTTGCCACTTCTTTTCAATAGTTTTACAAATTTAGATATGTTGACTTTTTTTTATCATGCTTCTTTGTGTAAATATCTAATTCCAATAGGATACACAGTGAAAAAAATTCACTTATGTCAGAACGACAATTTGTTACTAAGCATAGAATGCCTGAATCTAACTTCTGAAATTGTGGCAACCATAAATAAGTCTTTCTACACATGCGCTGCTTACTTGCCGTTTTATAAATGGCCGAGTGTAAACCCGCCATAAATATAAATACCTTTAAAATCTATATAAATGAAATGCTAATGTACGTGGCACTGTAATCGCCCTTATTACATATTGTCGACTGGAAACTGACAATTGTAAACAAAATATCGTACGAATTTTAGACTGTTTCATTGAATATAGGGGATAACAAACTTTGATGCTATAAGTCCCAATCTCCTAATTCTTTCATTGAATATATTTATAGCTTCATTAAATTGAGCAATTCATTACTTTAATTGATATATATCTGAGATAATATTAAATGTTTTGGGAAAGATTCGCCATGTTACTAAAAGAGTTCATTTTGTTAAAGAAACCAAGATATTAGCCTCGAACAAAAAGTTGAATTGAGCTTAAAAATAGACTTAACTATCACCAGATGGGTAACTGCTGACTTGTCAATGGAACTTGATGCTCATATATTTTAAAACAATTTTTATAAAAATTGCCTCTGTATTATTTTAGAATTTAAAAAAATTTACAGAAATGAAATAGTTTTCATTAAATAGGTATAAATTTTATCTCCTAATTTTAACAATAATGTTTAATCCAATTTGATTCTCAATGTTTTTAAATGTGCTACACTGAAATTGAAATTAGTACATCAAAACATTCAACTGCGTGCTTTTTCCAGTCATTAACTCCATAACGGGATCTTTTATTTCAGAATAAATGCACTTTTTTAATTAACAGTAAATTGAGTGAATGAATTCATGTTTTTCAATTCGTATCTAATAACAAGTTGAATTAAAAAAAATTCTTTCTATTACACACTAAAAAGTCAATAATATAGGCGAGAAAGTTGATCGCCAAAAGCAGTTTAAGAAAAAATTACTTTTATATTCTCTATACTATAAATCTTCTTTTTAAATGTCTTGATTAAATTCTATGATTGAAATTTAGAACTTTGAGCGGTAAATTAGGAAATAGTACTCTATTAAGATACTTATATCAGTCAACGCGCTAGTTATTCCAGAAACGCGTGTAGTAACGCGTGAATACCAACGCATATTACATGGCACGTGACTAGAATAACGCACGCGATCAAACGTGATGCTTAACACCAAACAAATACAAAATATTAAATACATGATAGCAAGCTAGTGAATTTAAAAAAGCATCCCAAAAAGTTCCCAAAAATACGAATATTTTATATATTTTATGGGTTTGATAGATACGAATCAGAAATGCTTAAAAAATTAAAAAATAAATGACATTGACTTTTGACGAAAATGTTTATTTCTTAAATTTAGAATTAAAGACCAGGTTTTCCTGATTTTTTCACTTAAGAGAGATTTGAAATTAAAAAAAAAAACCAATAAGAACGTCTCGATTTCATTTTTATCTGAACAATGGCTATAACAGTCACACAATAACCCCAAAAATTTCAAATAAATATCAAATTAAGAATTGTAAATAAAGATATTTATTTTAGCAATAAACGTGCCGAATTTTATCGATATATTGAAATTAACATTCTAAAATAGTTATTTGGTGTTAAAATTAAGAGAATTTAGAGAAGATTTTCATGTATATGATTTTCTCATAACGTTTACCCAGAAATACAAAATTTGGTACAATAAAAAAAATCTGGACAATTTTCAGCGTCTTAATATTGCTTTACAAAAATCAGTTAAGGGAACAATCTTTAATATGTCTTATTGAGATTGCAATCAAGTTATTTGATATAGGGATATATTTTACTAGACATCAGCTGTGAATTGTGAATACAATACTCAAACTGAAGCATTCTTAAAAAGAAACGATGCTTTAGTAGTAGCTATAAAATTCTGATGGCCTTGATCACGTCCTCCTGAGTTCTAGCACAAATTTTGCAGCATTTTCGCCATAATCATTGCACTATTTTGAAACGATTTTGTTAATCCTTTTGCTACTGGGCTTATGGTTACCCATTTACCTGATGATAGTTAGTGAAATGCATCTACAATAAAAGTATTTCGTTTAATAACACCAGCAACATCATACTCAGATACATCAGGTCATAAATATCCATTTCAGCTCGTTCCATATACAAAATCTTCTTGATCTGCATATGTCTCAAAAATATTCGGACTTATATTTTCCCATTTTGGCCATCATCTCCGTAGTAGCACACAAATATTGTATAATATTGATCAATATTCTCAATATTGTTTAATGTTGTGGAATATCGTACAATATTGTACAATATTATGATGCAGGATGTTACCGTGACACTGAATAAAGCGCTATAAATGAACAAACGAATTGAATTTTGTTTGGCTTACCAAAATACATTATGGCTTGCAAATATAAAGGCATAAGAAAAAAAATACAAAAATTAATTTAAATCTAAAATATTAATGAGTGCATAATTAGAATAAAACATTAATTACTATGTAGGTAAGAAAACTATTCTGAGAGAAAAATCATGCATTGCACAGAAAACAATATTCTGTCCAATCATCTACTCACCAACAGGTGTTTGCAACAACTCTTTACTCTCTTTGCGAAGCATCGGCAACAGCGGCATGCATTCTCTGCCATCTTTGAAATCAGATTTCCTCAAAACTTGCAAGTCCAAACTTTTAACGGATAAGTCAGCACATAAATAACAGTTGGGCTTCATTTTTTTTACATGAATTCTATTTGAAAGAATACTTTTCTTAGCGCCTTTGTCACAACCCTTTCATTTTCATGTTGCATATGCAAAACGAATGGTTCCACAAAAGACTTCAAAATCAACCAAGCTCACAATTTGTGAGCGCAAAACATTTGATGGAAT
>JAOUZG010036544.1:0-12012 GCA_026289955.1 Argiope argentata | reverse complement strand
AAAAAAATTAAAAATCATTTTTGCTCTGTGATATTTTTCGATGTTACTGCAGATAATTCAAAAATTCTCCTTAATTTTAAATTAATTAAAATTTTAAAAATAAGCATTCTGAAGAGCACATTCCCACCCTACAAAATATGCAAATGACAAGTTTGATGGGCTTAGATTCAAGGGTTGCCGGCTTTCTGGCACAGAGGTAGCGCGTCTTCCTCGTGTTCTGGGAGTCCCAGGCTCGAGTCCCGGTTCGGCATGGTTGTTCTTCTGTGTGCTGTCTGTGAGATGTGTGACTGTGCTCCCCTGTAAAAAAGGGTTGTGCAAGCAGCACCAACTAGGGCCAAGTCGTACTCTTGGCCCTAGTTGGTGCTGCTTCAAAAACAAGAGACACTCTTTTCGGCTTAAATCTGCTGCTGTATCAGCGAGGGACTTGTCCATGGCAAGTGCCATTAGTAACAATAATTTTGGGTTACATTCAAAACAATTAATCTTAATATTTCGCCTATAAAAATTCGGAAAGCAAGTTTAATCAAAATATTTTCAAGAAATTACACACCTTGTTTAATATACTCTAAATACTATTTCATTACAGTACAATGCATCTTTCTTTTTCTTTTTTTAAGTATAGAGCATCATATTTTAAAAGAACCATTAAGCAATGAAATGCAATACTAAAAAGTTTAAGCAATGTTCATTTGAAGTTCATTAAACAATACTTAAGTCAATTTTACGACATTTGTTATTAAAATTCACTTAAAATACTACAAAAACAAGTAATAAAGAAAAAAATTTAGTCAATTCCTAGTTAGGTCAATAATAGAAATTTTTTATTTTATTTACTTTTTATTAAATATTTATTATTAATATAAATAATTTATCAAAAACTTATGTCTGATCAAAACAAAATCAAGCCTGTGTCCGTTGAAAATAAATCAGAATACTCAGAACGCACTCATTTGGCGTTGAATTTTCAACGCTAATTCAGGATTCAACGCCAATTCAGGCAACACAAATGCGTGAATTTTCTTAGCCAGGTAACGCAATGCAAATTAGAATTTTTTAATTTTCTTTATTCTGTATTATTTTAATTCGTTAAAGTACTTCAAAATAAATCCGAAAAATCGATTCATTAACAATGCTTGATTTTAAACGTACCACACATTAAGAAAATAAAAAGAATCATTTGAAATAAGTGACCGAAAACAGCCTAAACCTAACCTCATAGGTGAGGGGAGAAAAACAAACTGAATTTTTTACTTATTTGGCGGCGAGGAAATGAAGATTTTTGACGAGAATGTTTTTAATTAATTAATAAAAAAATTAATGAATTAATATTTGAAAAAATTGTATTAACATCAAATGTCAACCACTACGGGCTTTTATATATATATATATATATATATATATATTGAAAAAAGGAAGGTTAGGAGTCCGTAAACAGATGCCTATTCATTAATCCAGTCTTATCCAAAAAAAGCAAAGGGTGCCTAGATGGGATAAAAATTCGATCTTCCGACAAAGCCTACTGGCTTCAAAGACCAACGCAGTTAAAAAGCGCTTTCTTAAAAAAAAAAAAAAAAAAAAAAAAAAAAACCAAATATATATTTGTCTGATCCATTTGTACGGAGAGTAAAAATGGGGAGGGGGGTGAGTGTTTGCTGCCATAGATATGGTATTTGCTTTTTTCATCTGGAAATGCGTAGTTAAGCAAAACCTGCGATATTTAGTGAAATGTTATAAAATTGTGCACCTCGTCCTCCCCCCTGTTTTTGCCAAAAATGACAACAAGAATATCCGACTTATTTCTAAACTATGATAAACTGAATTTAGCGCCATTTCATGTTTTTTTCGAATCCTACTAACTCACTAGACACCCCTCGCTTCTTCGAACCCCGCGCCTTCGTGCGAAATAAACAAGCATGTGACCTCTGACCTCGCCTTCTCCCCACCTAAGGGGACTTGGAGATGCCCACCGGTCTTTAACACAGCCGAGGCTACAACTATTTAAAAACGTGAGTTGAACTTCTAGCGTAGAGGAAAACATCTGTCCTTGCAACTTGAACATATAAAAGATTTTACCTGACGGCAACTTCATGTGGAATTCAAACGGCAATGGTAGGATATCTTAATTTTTATCTTCCTTTTCAATGCACAGGGTTTTTTCAGAATTTTTCATGCTTTAACAGAACGTAAATGCTTTAGATTCTTCAATATGGCATTCTCATATAACCCACTTTTGGGGACCAGGTGATTCGGCGGGATTATGGGTGCAAAAAATTTCGATTAAATATTTCATATAACTTGATGTTCAACTTCAGAATCAATCAGAGCTAGTGGTTCCCTCAATAAATTATTTTTAAGCTTCAAATTATGAGAAAATTCGGCAGTGTTAAAAATAGAACATTTTTTATCATGTCAGAACATGATGTTGTTTTTGGGATGAGGGTTATGGTGTCAACAAAAATGCGTGGGCAATGAATTGAAATTTTATTATCTGCACGAGCATCTCAAAAAATCAGCTTTTAATAACGTGTTACCCTAGCATTTACAAAAGCTCTGATTTAAAAAAAAAGTTAATTGCAGAAAATAAAACCTAGAAAAATGTCATTTTGAGCACGTGATTAAATGAAATGAAATGAATAGGAAAGGTGACATTTTTTTAATCAATAAATACGAGACAAAGGCATTCATTAAGTATATATTTTTCACATTTGTATTATTATCATATCAAAACATGTTATGTTAGGAATGAGACTCAACAAAAATCCGCCAGCAAAAAATAAAATAATCCGTAGGTGAAAAATTGAAATTTGTGGTGGTATGTAGATTATGTGGTGTCCGTGCATGGAAGCAACGAGACGAATGTTGTTGGAAACATTTCCTTTTAATCATCATACTCACACACTATGTACAAACACGCAAAGACAACACGTAACACAAAGACATTCCAGTACACAGCTGCCTAGGACGGAGTTACCTCTCTCTCTGCTACCAGCGCAAAGCATTATGGGATGGCGCGCGTGATGACGTAATCACGCACTGCCATCTAGTAACCAAAAGGGAAGTTAACTAATATCCAAAAGAGAAGGCGAGAATAATGCAACTGCTACAAATTTTATTATCTGTGCGAGCATCTCAAAAAGTCGGTTTTTAATGACATATTGCCATTGCATTTACAAAAGCTCTGATTTTAAAAAAATAAGTTAATGGCTGCAGCAAATAAAACCTAGAAAAATGTCATTTTGAGCACGTGATTATATAAAAGAAAATAAATAGGAAATGTGACATTTTTTTAAACAATAAATGCGAGACAAAGTTTTTTTTTTAATTTATCTTAGCAATACTAAAGTTACTAACTCAATGAAGCAATTAAAATAAATAAAAATATGATTTAACTTGCACGATCACGTGGTGCTTCAATGAGGGTTCAACGGGATGAAATTTTTGGCATCAACAAAAATACGTGGACAAGAAATTGCAATTTTAAATTTCAACTTTCTCAAAAATAGGTCTTAGAAGACTCAAAAATGCTAGTAAATGGCTGCAATTTCGAATTTTAATCTCCAATTTGCCACATTTTGTTGACATGATTTTTTCAGCTTTTTTAACTTTATGAAAGTTTTCTTCAAACTTGAACAAAAATCTTTTTAAAAAATAGTTTTAACTATTTGATTAATCCACACGTTTGCAAATTCTGACACTTTTTATTGATATGTTTTCTTCACACTTTAATAAAAATCTTTTTAAAAGTACATTAGGATGTTTAATTAAGTAAAACGTTTTCAATGATTGGCCGTTCAAGAAATTATATTCTGATATGATACATTAAATTATGTATAGCAGATTTCAATTTTTAGTATTTTTTTTCTTCAAAAGTTTACCGTTGTTGGGTTTTGAAGTTAAACCCAACAATTTTAAGTATGATAAGCTTGCAAATGCTATATTAAAGCTAAACCAGGCCGAATCTTCATATCTTGATAATCAATAATGGAAATGAAACATGATGAATATTAGTTGCAACAATAAAAACAATTTGGATTTTAAAATAAAATATTCTGTTGCAGAATACACATAATTTTTTTTAAAAAAAATTAATGATGCAACATGAAAAATTATTAGGGAAAAATGGATATAATTATGCAGATTTTTTTTCTCTTAAACTTTACGATTATATAATACTAGTTTTTGTATCATAATATTTTCGTGAAAATTCCGTTTAAAAGTCACGAAAAATTTGTTCAAAAATCGTGAAAATTCTATTTAAGTTTAATTAATTAAAATTTTTATCTGCATACTTTGTAAAGTTCTCATATTAAATAATGACAAAAGGTAATTAGCCTAAATTTTTAAAATTAAATGCGCCTGTATTCTCCTGAATTAAGGGCATCCAAAATATGTTGACTACGCTCTACGTACTTGCTAAGTCACTAAACAGTCAAAATCTGGATAGCATTCGGGCTCAGTTATGAGTAATTCTTCAAACTGTCCAAAGACCGGCCCTGGTACGAAAGCTTTTAAAGACAAAATTAAAAGAAGACATGATACTATCATTTACTCAGTTACTAATGATAGAACATACATTTAAAACAGCAATAATTATGTCTTGTTACAAAGAGGACTTCTCAGCTCCAAGATTAAACCCATTAACCCATTCGCTGCCAAGCCTAAATTGTATGAAGCTATTCCCATTGCCATTTTTGTTTTGAGTGTTATTGTTTCTCTAAGTTTTACTATTTCAAGATAAATGCACATATTTTGTAATAAATAATCATTTACATGTATAAAAATCAAACACGAGTATTCTCGTGGTTGGCAATGGGAATAACCTCAAACAATTTAGGCTTGGCAACGAATGGGTTAAATAAAGTAGAATTTTTGTAAAAAAAAATTTATTTGTAGGGTTTTTTTTCAAGTTTTTGCACTTGTATAATTATGTTTGTGCCCATAAAAAGTTTTCAAATTTGACAAGTTGTACGTTATAATATATTGGAAGGATCACGAGTAAATTCGTGCTGGCAATGGGTAACACCCTGCCAACCACGAGTATATTCGTGGTTGGCAGCGAATGGGTTAAAGACTAGTTTATTCTCACCGTTCACACGTGGCAGTGATTTTTATTGAGAATTACTATTTCTTAAAAACAGGATTTTAGGCATTTTTGCTTTGGATATTTAAAATCTTTCCCGAAGAATTAATTTTCGATTTCTTTCGAAACAAATTTAAAAAGGGATTATAAGAAATAAATGACGCAATCTGCTTCAGTATCTTTTGTGTAATTTGTTAAAAGATTGAAGAAAAATGCATAAATATATCTGTATCTCTTGGGATATCATTGCATGCTATTTCCAGCTAGTATCTCTATTCAAACTAAAGATTATAGATTGTACTATGTTGATCAGTTTTTTTAATTTAATCAATATATTTTAATCGGTTCTGATGATAATATTATAATTAGGCCTAGATTAATCAATCTAACCCACCTTATTTTAGTTTCAGTTATGTTAAACCTTGTGTGAAAAAAATAGAAAGAAAACGCCAAGTATATTTAGAGATTAGATGCAATTTTGAAATGTGGTTAAACGACAATTTAACAAGCGAATCATTGCCTAAATTTTCACAAATATCAGCGATTAGACATTTGGTCTACAAAATCAGACATAGCATGTCCAAAATCCACATACATGACAGATCTTAAGCGGATTCAGTTTTTGAAAATGGAATTCTTCAGCCCCAAATTAAAAATTCATCATTAAATAATCTAGCTCTATTTTTTGAGGCAACACCAGGTCTATTTTGGAAACGGAACGGATCTCAGGATTTTGAATCTTGATCAGATGACGAGAATGGATCTGAATGAGAATCTTGTCTAAACTTCTGTATCATTAAACCTGGAAGATAATCCCACAATTCTAGATTTAATTATACAAATTCACGCACATGGCAGATCTCTAATGGAATTAAGTTTCGAATCTGGAACCCTATCGTTCCAAAACTTAAACTTTATTGTGATGCCAGTGGGAAACTCTAAAACTTTCTTAAATATCATGTACTTTCGGGATCTTACGTAGTGTCTTGAGGTATAATATTAGGATGTGGAATCTTTATCTAACATGTTTTCAAGGATTGTTAAAGAAATCACTTCGATTCAAAGCATTTCAATAAAATTTGCTAATAACCTTTTAAAACCAAATTTCTTTTAAAGCAATTTTCAGTTGTGTCTTGCTTTCTTAATTATCTTTCCAAATTTGTGATCTTGGTAAACTTGTTCCGACCACAGATAGATAATTTTGAACCGATTTTAGTAATAACCGATTGATTTGAACCGATTTTAGTAATAACCGATTGATTTGAACCGCTTTTAGTAATAACCGATTGATTTGAACCGATTTTAGTAATAACCGATTGATTTGAACCGCTTTTAGTAATAACCGATTGATTTGAACCGATTTGATAGATAATTTTGAACCGACCACTTTATCAAACAGGAACAAATTTGTTGCTGTTCGATAAAGTGCCGTGAATAAATATTTTTAAGAAACCTTATATTAGTTCATTGCCTTTAGGTATACAGAAGTAACAGCTTAGTATCTTCGAATAATGTAACTACTTTTCGGTTCAAAATTATTCCATTTATTTTTCTATTCTCGTGTGTATCTAAGTTAACTGTTGGTAATTATTATCTATAAAAATACTTTATTGTGCTTTGTGACCTTTTACACTATTTTAACCTTTTACAGTGTTGTTGACAGAAGAAGCCTGTAAGTTTTTCCACATAATTTTTTTTCCTGTACTTATTCCATTTTGAAATCAATTGGTTTGCTGTAATTACTAGTCAGGCAATTTCATCTTTATAGTTTCAATAAAATGCTTTTGAGCTTTAAAATCTTAATAGACATGCAACTCATTTTATTTTTGATAGGTTTATACTATTTTATTCATTGTATATGGACTCCTTAACATATCATAACTGATCTATAATAATAGGATTCAAGAAAAAGAATTAAGCTAATCCAATAACATACATGCAGATTCGTTATGTGTTCACAAAATGTATATGAATAAGAAAAAAAAATCAAAGTGCTTTTTGATTGTTGCGGAGTATATTTTTATAACGTCTTGAAATTTTTAATGAAAATTTCTTTGATTCGATAAAATGAAGAATAAGAATACTGCTATAAAAAACAGTAGAATTTTAATTTAAAAATGTAATACTATTTTTTTAAATTCGTTTAATTATTTACAAAGAATACCAACAGTTTATATAATTTAATGTACTTAAAAAACTTACCATTGCATACATATAAAATTAATTATTTTTAATTGTCGCACAATTTAAAAATAAACTTTATTATGAGCATGCTTTAAAGATTAAATGTATTAAGGAAAACTATTCAGGAAAAATAAACTGAACTTTCCGTTCGTAGAAATTACCATATTAAATCATTATAATAATAACGTAAATGATCATTTCATTATAAGAATTAAAATATTTGTAAAATATACTTAAAAAGTTATTTTTTAAATTACTCAATCTGACTATACATTTTAATATTTACTATTTATTAATGTGCTTTACAAATGACTTATGTGCTATATTACTACAAGTAATGATGTAAAAATGCTAAAATCTCAGTTTTATTTACTTAAAACCAACGTTTTAATTAAAATATCTCTTGTGAAGTGTGTATTTCTATCAACCAGATTAGATCAGTATCAAATTTGGTATCGGTAGGTCTTAGTCTTTCCTGCAGAGCGTCAACAAATATTCTTTTTATCATTAAGGTTAACCCTTTATTTACCGAATGATGTTGTAATAAATTTTTCAACTTCACTTTTACACTAGTAGTTAACTTTCCTTGCTGAATAATCCTAGAGAGCGTAAGAGAAAAATTTTAATCAATAGAAATATCTTAAATTAATTATTAAATATTTTTAATTTCTACTTTTAGCTTATATTATTAACTTGCTATCTGTATTACATTCTCCATATTCCATTGAATACCATCGGCAAAAATAGTCATATTACAAATGTATATGCCAGATTTAAATGATACTTTTAAGTACCGTCAGTAAACTGAGGGTTAATATCACATATAGGTTAAATGAATAATGCCTACAGCAAATCATTCTATTTTAAAGCTTTAAAATTTTTGAGTTTATGCTTTATTTCTGTATAGTTATTAGATTTTATTGTCAAAACTGTGCAAAAAGCATTTGATGTAAAAAGGCATTTAGTAAAATTGTAGTGGCAGTAATTTAATTGAAATATAAATATCATAAAACTGCAGGTTAATAATAATGAGTTTGAAATTCTACATCGGAGTTGTAAGTTTTTAATTTCTTCGTTTCACGCTTAAAATTTGTACCCATGTAATCATTTTAATCGAATCAAAATTTTCAAGAATGAACACAAACTATTTATAAAGTTTGTCATATTTAATTACTATATTTATTGCTTTAATATATTTGCATTATTTTATTGTACTTAAAACTTTTTTTCGATTATGTTTTGACAATAAAATTGGTGGTCGTTTTTATTTCAGATAGCATGGCCTCTGTAGAGCCACAGGTGTCTTATGTTTCTACAGACATTACAGGATTCTTGGAGATGGTCGTATCGAAACTCGGATGGAATGACCTCTCTGACGACATCGTCATGGACGTCGGTTGTGGTAACCCCAAAGTAAAATTATCGAATCTCCTTGTCAACTATTTTCCAAACGTCAAACAAGTGATATGCCTAGATAAGAATTCAATGCTGATTCATTACTTGAAAATCACCAAAAGATCATCAAACATCGTCTACCATTGCGCTGATATTGAGAACAGGTTAGTTTGGAATGCAGGGGGGCTTTTAACCCTTTATCTACTGAGGATACTTATAAGTACCATTTAAATCTGGATTATATTTTTGCAATGTGACTATTTTTGCCGATAGTGTTCTAAAAAACACGGATAATGTAACCCAAACAGCTAGAAGTTAATGTAAGCTAAAAGTAGAAATGAAAAATATTTAATTTATAATTAAAGTAAGATATTTCTATTAATTACAATTTTTTCTCTTGGGTTCTCAGTTTTGAAATTTATTTTTAAAAAGTTTAAAATTTAAAATATTTGAGATATTTAAAATAAATTATTGTATTATTGAATGGTGGAGTATATTATGATTTATTTACCTTTTTAATATTTATTCATATATTCGATATTTTATACATGCATTGTGATTTTAGAATACCACTAGAATCTGTATTTTAAGATGCTTTTTATCAAAACTTTAGTTTTTGTATTTTATAGTATCGCTTTTACTTTTATTTTATTTGACACGATATCATTTTAACAAAGTTTCGGTAAATTTGAATTCTTTTCTATTTTAGTAAGAGGTCCCAGTACCATCTGGATATGCTGAATTTTTAATAACTTTTTCAAGAGGATACGGACACAAATAATTGCTAATCTGGTGATTTTAATAAGAAATCCATTTAAATTGCAAATAACAGTTAACCTCTTGGTGAAAATCAATCTTGTGGTTCAGTCCCTTCTGTTGACTTATTCAATTAAATATTTTTTTGTCTTTCTAAAACAGTGCTCACCCAAAAAATTATTTCCAGCTTTCAATAACTATCCAGTCTAACTATCCGAAATATTGAGTTTTGTTAACATAACAAATAAAGTTCAGAGATGGTCATTAATTAAATTAACACATTAACTGCCGAATCAATACCAATATAATTTATATGGACCCAATGGTAATCTCCATGGTAGTCAAGATGTTAATAATTCCGTTCATGAATTTTCAGCTGAATGATCAAGTATTTATCATTGATAAATCAATGATTTATCAATGCCGATAAATCATTGACTACCGTTAATGGTTTTTTTTGCACATTGTAACAAGCTATGCAGTAGGGATTCAGTGTTTTTCCCTTTAAACAATGTTTTCAGCAAAATTTGATCAATATATCTTTGCATTTAATTATAATCTCGTTTAATATATTAATTTCGATGGTAATTATTACATAAATTGGAGCTACGAAATTGATATATTTTATTAATTCTTTATATGGATATATACAAGGTGTTCATTAATTATTATCGGTGTTTCCGTACCTCATAACTTTCGAATAAAAAATATTACGCAAAAACTGATAACGTTTTTGTAAATTACAACTCAAAGAATTTTATTAATGATATTAATGAGTAACGCTTGCACAGTTTGCACCTTGTAGGCACTCAGCTGAAGACAATTATGTATTCGTAAATTTCAACTCAAAGAATTTCATTAATAACATTAAAGTATAAAGCTTGCACAATTTGCACTTTGTAGGCATTCGGCTGAAGGCGGTTATGGAGAACGTTCCATACTGTCGTATGGGGCATATGTAACTTCCCAGCTGATTATCTCATTGATATTCGCGGATTGCGAGTAAACATTTCTTGGATGCGATCAACATTTCTTGGATGCGATCAACATTTTCCTGCGAATTGCTCGGTCTTCCCGCTCCCTTTCGTTGTAGAACGCTACTATTTTCATGAAATTGTGTTAACCAGCGTCTGATAGAATTATTCGAAGGAGGATCTTTCTTGTATGGGGTCCTGAAACGACGTTGAGTACTTATGACTGATTTAGTTTCAAAAAACCACAATATACACATTGCTTTTTCTTGCAGAGTCACCATTTTTATTTATGACGTCATAATTACCCAGACTGCAAATGCGCTAAGATCGCATTGTTATCACGTAAAATTCTTTGAGTTGTAATTTATGAATATGTAATCGGGTTTTGCGTAATATTTTTTATTCGAAAGTTATTATCATCATGGAAACCACCACAATAATTAATGAACACCCTGTATATCAATGGTGATTGCTTTTCTGTGAATAAATTAGCTGTTGAATTCTAGTTTAGTGAGCCCTCTATTTTGTTAACAATATGATTATCCGAAAAGAGCAAGCAAAATAATGTCCCTAGTAAAAATAATACTGATTTATTTTCATTTTTTTAACGCCTGTTGATTTGTATATTTACATTAGAAATTTTGTAAAAAATTAAAAATAATTAACACATAAACATCCATTCAAAGAATTAAATTATATAATTGAAAGTATTATTACAGCTGATAAAACATTCAGTGTTATTTTTAAAGTGAACATTGAGCAGATATTTATTTTCAATTCACAATTAAAATCGTCCGTTAACGAATTTCATCAGAACAGAAAATAAATATAAAGTACAGTAGGAAGAAAAATGAAATCTGCGATCGAAAATTTCAAATTATCATGGGAGAGCATTATTATTTTTCAGTCATTATTTGTCTTACATAATTTAAGTCATTAAGTAGGTTATACCAGTTTGAAAAAGCAATACTGGTAAAACCAGGTCAACTTTTTGAAACTCATCTGCTTTCAAAGAAGCATTCATAATTATAATAATAATGATGCAATACTTGTAAAAGCAGGCAAAAAAAATGCGATTAAAAGATGTTGATGAATATTGCCATTTATGCTCGTAGCCTACGCGATTTCGATCTTCAATTATTCGTTACCTTTAATGTTCAAAACCTCCAAACGAAGACAATAGCATGTTCTCACATGATAAAATTAAAAACATTTACTCCAACTTTTTGAATCGTTTGTTTTAATTTCACATTATTTTTTTTCATTTTGATATTCTCACAGATTTAATAGAATTCTTTGCATTTGTTGTTCTTTTCGTGAATTGTCAGTGATTATTCGAAAAGTCTGAGAATTCAATGATTCTGATGATGGAGATGATTAGAAATCGCACTATTATTAAGATTATTGGATTTGAGAATCCGATGTTCGAATTTTGAAATATATATACAGTCTCTCAAAAAATGGAGAGTACACCTTACTTTTAAATGATAATTCCGATTTTCAATACAAATAGCACATTATATAGAAGTCCAATCATATTTTTATTTTTGCGCGTAACAAATGGTTTAATTAAAAGCAAAAATAAAGAAAAATCAACGAAAAACCTCTGAACCGAAAAATATC
>JAOUZG010036537.1:0-22912 GCA_026289955.1 Argiope argentata | reverse complement strand
TTCATGGGATCTGCAGGTCCAAAATAAATTACATTTTATTAAAACGGACATTTTTTATTGGTCGGTTCACCCTATACGTGAGATGGATGTTAAATTGACTCGTCTCCGTATAGGTCATACACGCTTTACCCATAAGCATCTAATATTTGGAGAAAAGGCACCTATGTGCAACAGCTGTCAAGTACCTTTTACTGTTCATCATGTTTTAATTGAATGTCCAGTTTTTAATTCTTATCGTTCCTGTTTTTTCAACTTCACTTCTTTCACATTACGGGACCTGGTGGGTGAAAAATACCACCCAAATATTTTCAAGTTCTTAAGAGCTATTGGGTTTTTTAATTGTATATGAAAATTTTTATTATTATGTATACTTAACTTTCATTTTTTGTTCATATACATTAACATCAATGTTTCAAACTGTTATGGTACAGGGTTTTAAATTTTACTCTCTAATCATTGTTTTCATTAAACTAATATGATTTAATCTCATCACTCATGTCTTAATTTACCAAAGAATTATTTTTTCTATCTTTTATCATTTTACCATTTGCTTGGCGCAGTATGGCCAAATCTGGCTCTTGCGCCAATAAACCTCACACAACCAACCAACCAACATTGTTTCAATCTGTTTTGATACAAGGTTTTAAATTTTTCTCTAACCACTATTTCTGTTAAACTAATATTATTTGATCTCATCACTCATGCCTTAATTTAACAAAGGATTATATTTTCTATCTTTCATAATTTTACCATTTGCATGGCGCAGTATAGCCAAATATGGCTCTTGCGCCAATAAACCCCACAAAACCACAAACCACAACCTTCAAAATACGTAAATATAATATTGTCCGCAATTCTGCAGAATCAAATAATTCTGGTGGTGTTTGTATTTTAACTTCTAATCTCATCCCCAGTACACCTCTTAATTTGCATACTACCTTGCAGGCTGTGGCTGTTCAAATACATATTAGAACACTTGTTACAGTTTGCTGTATTTATTTGCCACCTTATGCTGCAATTAATCAAGAACAACTTAATGACCTTATTGACCTGCTTCCTTCACCATTTTTATTACTCGGTGACTTCAATGGACATAGTATTTTATGGGGTTCAGACAGTACAAATGCTCGTGGGCGACAGATAGAACAGTTTATTACCAATAACTGTCTCTGTCTGCTAAATAGCAATGAAAAACGTACTTCCATGAACCCAAGCGGACATTCCACAGTATTGATTTGGCCATATGTTCTCCTGAAATGTTGCCATTGCTGAATTTAGCAGTTGGAAGTGATCTTCATAACAGCGATCACTTCCCTTTAATTGTCTCTCATGCTGATAGAGGCAGTGTGACTTCTTGTCCACCGCGTTTCCTATTCCAGCGTGCAGACTGGACTACATTCACACAACTAGCAGAAATTACTGAGACGATGGTCAACAGTAGCGACATAACAGAAGCAACGCAAAATGTCATTGATTGTATTATATATGCCGCTAATAATGCTATCCCAAAGTGTTCCCCACGAAAACGAAAATTCCGAAAGCCGTGGTGGAATGAAGCTTGCCGTGACAGTTATCGCGAACAAAAGAAACGTTGGAACATTTTTCGTCGATACCCATCTACTGAAAACTTGATAGCTTTTAAGCGCGCGCAAGCCAATGCTCGCCGCATCCGCCGGAGAAGCCAGAGGGAATCTTGGGCTCGCTTCGTATCTTCTATTACATCCTCTACCTCCAGCAAATTACTTTGGAAGAAGGTGAAAGCAGTGAATTTGATTTATAATGATTCTTCATTTCTTGTGCTGAAACACGGAAATACGATTTCCTCTCCTACAGACGTTGTCAATACTCTCGGTAGAGCATTTGCACAGGTTTCTGCTGCTGATTCATACAAGACTACTTTCATGACCGTAAAAATCTCTCAGAACGAAAGATTTTGCGGTTTGCTACCAGAAGATCCCTTCCATATAACTCTGAATTCAAAATGTATGAACTGCTTTCAGCCCTGTCTAAAGTACACGATACCAGCCCCGGTCCGGATGGAATTTCATATAACATGCTTCGCCACCTGAACACACGTTCCCTATCCAATCTGCTATTATTATTCAATCGCATTTGGACTGAACAAAAGTTTCACACTCAATGGCATGAAGCTATTGTCATTCCAGTCCTTAAGCCCGGTAAAGATTCATCTAATCCTCTAAACTACAGACCCATTGCACTCACAAATTACTTATGCAAGATATTGGAGCGCATGGTCAATGATAGTGTTACGTTTTTAGCGTAGCGGGATCGGATTGAATGGACTTTGTATGAGGACAGCACAAACAAATTTATTTACAGCTATTTACAGGTATATACAGGATGACTTGAAAAGGTAAAACTTCAGAAAACACAGTCCAGCAATAATCAGTCACCTACAGCGTAAATACAAGTCTTACGCACAATAAACACGGTTTGCAAAACAGCTATAGTATAGCACAGCAACAGTCAATCACAGCGAGCTCAATAACACAGCGTTAACAGCAAACGCAAACACAGCTCAAGCGAAAAGCCACAAGCAAGCGAAACGCTTCTCCTCCCAAAGAGCGAGATCCACTTTGAGCGATCGACTGCCAGGAAGAGGCAACCCACCTCTTATATAGTCGGGCGAAAGCGTGGCCGTGCTACGGCGGAAGTTCCGAGAGGCTTCCGCGGTAAGGGAGAAAAACCTCGGCGCAGCCAGACTTCTCTCGGGGTTACCAGAACATTCTTCTCGCCAAGTCAACCCGGCTGGCGCGGAGTATCCCGTGACGCGCGGCTAGCGTTTTCACCTTTGGCGTGCGTTTTGCTCGCTCGTAACAATAGGTTTGTTTCCGAATTGAAAAGGAGGGCATATATTCCGCAGTTGCAGAATGGTTTTCGTAGAGGACGTTCAAAATATGATAATATTGTCGTCCTAGAGACCCAAACCCCCTCAGGGGCTCACCTTCTTTAGGTGGGTACGGGTGTCCCAATCCCGAGGTTCCCAGGGATCTTTCCCCTCAGGGGCTCACCTACTATAGGTGAGTACGGGTGTCCCAATCCCGAGGTTCCCAGGGATCTTTACTCATTTTATGTTTATTCTCCACTACGCCTTTTCTGTCTGCTTGATCTTTCCCTCGACGGCAAGCGAGGGAGCTCTCCCTGAGAAACTGTCGCCGCTCTGTTTGCTTCTTGCTTCTCATGGACAGCTAAAAACCCCACGTGTTGGCCGTGCGTGGCAACCCATTAGATGGGTGGTGCACTGTGGTCCCCGGTATGTCAATCGGCCGGTAACTATCAACCTGAGTTGTTAGATTTGCTAGGGATCAAGCGAAGGGGTTACTCCTTGGGCTTGGCGTTAAGGGTGGCCCCTGTCCCCGGGGATAACTCCCAGCGTATAGGTATCGATTAGCACTATGGTAAGCGCCGAGGCTGGGACATCTAGAGCCGGTGGCTGCCATCCCTTGTTGGGCTCCGTGGTGGGCGGTGCCGTCGTTCCTGAAACCCTGTTCATATCGTATGGGGCCTAAAAAATTTTCTCCCTTCAGTGGGCAACGAATGAGCATTACAAAATCTTCTGAAATTCTTTTCGATTCCTTTTTTGTTATCCACCGTACTTCTGAAAAAAACGAAACTTTCCATACTGTATCTCCATTTCTTGTGGAAAAAGCCATTTCTGGATCTCTTGGTGAAGTAAATTCTATTCGTAAGCTGCGTTCCGGTGATTTGCTTGTAGAAGTAAAATCTCTAAAGCAGTCCCATCAAATACTCAAACTGAAAAGTTTATCAACTATACCTATTTCAGTTAAAGCTCACTCTTCTCTTAATACCAGTAAAGGCGTTATTACTTGTGGAGAACTATTGAATGAAACTGTGGAAAAAATTACCGAGGATTTTCGGTCAGAAGGAGTAACTCATGTACGTCGTATCAATATTCGACGGGATGGACAACTCCTTCCCACAAAACATTTAATTCTCACATTTCATAAACCTAAGCTACCCGAAACTGTTAGAGCTGGTTACATGAAATTGGCCGTTAGACCTTACATTCCAAACCCTCTAAGATGCTTCCAATGTCAACGGTTTGGTCACGCAAAGACAGCTTGCCGCGGAACACTCGTATGTGCCCGTTGTGCAGAGAAAGGGCATGATAGCCAGGAGTGCAATGCCCCTGAAAAGTGCATTAATTGCAGTGGCAAGCATGCCTCTTATTCTCGTTTATGCCCTAAATGGCAATTAGAGAAACAAATTGTAGCTGTTAAATTTAAGGAAGACATACCTTACTCCGAAGCCAGACGCAAGGTTATAGCGCAGACACCTACACCTGAAATCACATATGCTTGTGCTGTTCAAGAATCAAATTCAAAAGAAAATATTTCAAATAATTCAAAAGAAATTGTTGAAAGCAAAAATCATGAAAATTCCTCCACTACCGATTCAGAAAAATCATCAAATAATGTTTCAGAAACCTCCAGACCACATAAAAATAAGCATAAATCGAAATCTCAGAAATCTTTAATGTTAAAAATGTATAAACGTGGCTTACCTCCACAGAACCTGCCTTCTAAACTAAAAAAATCACTTGTTCGAAACTCCGTCGCTCTTGGACTGGCGAATAAAGGTGCAGTCCACAAGGATTTGACATCCCTTTTTGGCGGAGTTTCCAAAAGTACTGAAATAATTTCTCTCCATCCATCTGAGGAAGAGGATGAAGATTTTAAAATGAGTTTAAAATGACTATAATGAGTGATATTTCTACAACTCAATCAAATGTTCTCAACAAAACTGCTATGACACACATCTCTTAATGGGTACCTTCCTTTCCTGGAACTGTCGTGGCATTCGTTCCAAATTTCAAGACCATTTGTAACACTTTTCATCCTGTCTGTATTGGTTTGCAAGAAACCTTCTTAAAATCAAATATTCCATTTAAATTACGGGGCTATAACTGTATTAGAAAAGATGCAGACACTAGAGTGAATAATTCTGGTGGTGTCTGTGTTTTAACATCTAATCTTTATCCGAGTACTCCTCTTATTCTACACACCTCCCTGCAAGCTGTAGCTGTGCAGGTTCAAACTCGGATTTTAATTACAGTATGTTGTATCTATATGCCACCTAATGATGCCCTTAGCCAACAGGAGCTAAATAATTTAGTAGACCAACTTCCCAAACCTTTTTTATTATTAGGTGATTTCAATGCACATAACATTTTGTGGGGTTCAGAGCGTACGAATTCTCGAGGAAGTCAGATTGAGCAATTTTTTTCCAATAATTGTCTCTGTTTGCTGAACACTGAAGAAAAAACTCACTTCCATGAACCCACACGCTCATTCCATAGTATTGATTTGGCCTTTTGTTCTCCTGAGTTATTGCCATTCCTGAGTTTTAAAGTTGGAAATGATCTCCATGACAGTGATCACTTTCCTTTAATTATTTCGTATGCTCATGGAGACTGAAACTCATCTTCCTCAGCGTTTCATATTTCAGCGAGCCGATTGGGCCGCTTTCGCACAACTAGCAAGAATTACTCGGGCTATGGTAAGTATTGCAGATATTTCTGTGGCAGTGCAAAATGTTATTGATGTCTTAATAAAGGCTGCAAATGAAACCATTCCTAAAAGTTCACTAAGACCACGTAAATACCGAAAACCATGGTGGAACGACTCCTGCCGTGACAGTCATAAACGGCAGAAAAAATTATGGAATATCTTTAGACGGTACCCCACAACAGAAAACCTTGTTGCATTCAAAAAAGCTAAAGCTACTGCTCGTCGCATTCGTCGTCGTAGTCAGAGGGAATCATGGGTTCAATATGTTTCTTCGATTACATCTCGCACCTCAAGCAAGCAGTTATGGAAAAAAGTAAAGGCAGCTAATGGAATTTATAAGGAGTTTCTTTTTCCTATTCTAAAAATCGGGAATACGACATACTCTTCTCCCCTAGATATTGCCAATACACTTGGACAGACTCTTACAAAAGTTTCGGCTGTTGAATCTTATAGTTCTGAATTTATAGCAACTAAGAATCACGCGGAACAATTGACTCTGAATTTTCAGACTCGAAAATGTTATCCTTATAACTGCGAATTCAAGATGTTCGAATTAGAAAAAGCTATTTCAATAGCTCATGATACCAGCCCTGGACCAGATGGAATTACATACAGTATGCTTCGTCATTTGAGTTCCATTTCGCTTTCAAATTTATTATATTTGTTTAACAGAATATGGCGGGAAGAAATATTTCCATTCCAGTGGCAAGAAGCTCTGATAATTCCAATTCTGAAACCGGGTAAAGATCCCTCTAACCCTCTTCACTATAGACCGATTGCACTAACCAGTGTCATATGCAAGACACTTGAACGCATGGTCAATGCCCGACTAGTTTTTGAATTGGAGAAGCTAGCATGTATTCCGCTTATGCAAAGTGGTTTCCGTAAAGGACGATCCACTATCGATAGTATCATCCATCTGGAGACTCAAATTCGCAACACTTTTGTTCGACGAAATAACCTTGTCTCCATTTTCTTTGACGTAGAAAAGGCATATGATCACACATGGAGTTTTGGAATACTTCGGAAACTTTTAGACTTGGGCTTTAGGGGAAACCTTCCGATTTTTATAAAAAACTTTTTATCATCTCGTACTTTTCGGGTACGGATGGGGAAATTTTATTCTGATCCTTTTATCCAGGCTGAGGGCGTTCCACAAGGTAGCGTTCTCAGTGTCACACTTTTTACTATGCATTTTAGTGACATATTAAAACAGTTGCCACCATCTATCCAAGGAAATTTGTACGTTGACGATTTACAAATTTCTTGTCAAGGCTGCAATATGAATTTAATTGAACGACAGTTGCAAAATGCTGTTGCAAAATTGGTTACTTGGTGTGATAAAAATGGACACACTCTTTCTGCTGAAAAAAGTCGATGTGTCCATTTTTGCCGAAAACGAATTATTCATCCTGATCCGTCAATCTTTATTCGAAATGACCCAATTCCTGTCGTCGATAAGGTGAAGTTTCTGGGAGTGTTTTTCGATCGAAAACTCACTTTTCTTCCTCATATCACAGAACTGCGGAAGAGATGCGAGAAATCTCTGAATATACTTAAGGTACTCTCTCGTACTTCTTGCCCCTCAGGGGCTCACCTTCTTTAGGTGGGTACGGGTGTCCCATTCCCGAGGTTCCCAGAGATCTTTACTCCCTTTATTTTTATCCTCCTCTTCACCTTCTGCTGTTTACTTTGTTTTTCCATCCCTCGACGGCAGGCGAGGGAGCTCTCCATGAGAAGCTGTCGCCACTCTGTTTGCTTCCTGCTTCTCATGGACAGCCAAAAACCCCACGTGTTGGCCGTGCGTGGCAACCCATTAGACGGGTGGTGTACTGTTGGTCCCCGGTGCATCAATTCGGCTAGTGACTTAACCATTTGGTTGGTTTGCTAGGGATCAAGCGAAAGGGTCATTCTCTGGGGCTTGGCGTTAAAGGTGGTCAACGTTCCTGGAGGTGGCTCTGAGCGTATAGGCTTTGACTAGCATTAAGGTAAGTGCTGAGGCTGGGGACGTCCAGAGCCGGTGACTGCCTTCCCTAGTTGGGCTCCGTGGTGGGCGGTGCCGTCAGGGTCCGAATTTTCTCTTTTCTTTGCATGGGCTCTCATCAATTTTTTTCTGGTGGTGCTGATTTTAAATCGGAGAGAAACATAGACTGTCTCAGTAAATTTGTAAGATTTCTAATCTTGTCCTTGGATAAATCAAACATTTATCTTTCACCTTTTACACTCTATAAAGGAATTACAGGCATTGGTGGTGAACCAAAATCAATTAAGAAGTTAAAATCCGGTGATTTTCTGATTGAAACTTTGTCTTCGACACAAACGAAATCTTTCCTTCTTGCTAAAACTTTACTTGATATTCCAGTATCTGTAACTCCCCACAAAACTCTTAATTCTGTTCGAGGTGTTATCTCTGAACCTGAATTATTCAATACTACGGAGTCGGATATGTTGGAAGGTTTTTCTGATCAAGGTGTTATTCATGTCCGCCGCATTTTTGTAAAGAAGAATTCAGAATTGCAGCCTACAAACAATGTAATCTTAACTTTCAATACAACTGAACTACCCAAATCAGTTAAAGCAGGTTACTTGTATTGTCGTGTACGGCCTTTTATCCCCAACCCGATTAGATGCTATAAATGTCAACGGTTTGGACATTCAAAAGTTGCCTGTCATGGAAATCTTGTGTGCTCTAGATGTGCATCAGTTGGCCATTCTTCTACTGACTGTCATTCAGAGCCGAAGTGTGCGAATTGTGCACAACCACATGAATCAAATTCAAAGTTTTGTTCTATTTGGCAACAAGAAAAACAAATCCAGAGGCTAAAATCATTGAAAAATATTTCTTATGCAGAAGCGAGAAAATTGTGCCTGCCTCCATCTGTTCCCTCATTTGCATCCATAGTTCAGCAAAAAAAATCATTTGATACAGCTGAAAAATTTGTACAAACAGATTTAAGTTTTACCAACCAATTTTGTGAACCTAAAATCTCTGTTTCGACTCTAACTGATGATAAAATTTGTAATGTCACACGACCTCCAAAAAAGAAAAATGTTCAGCAATATAACAATATTGATTCCAATAAAAATGATTTTGTTTCTGAATTTAGAGTTTCAAACAGCGCATCTGTTCAAGATACAACCCAATTACCATGTTCAACCAATCCATTGAGAGAATCCGTAGTAGCTGATAATTTACTACCTGATGATGTAGAATCGGATGATTTCATTGATTATGATCACGAGGAAACTATAGATGATATGATTAATGACTATAGACATAAGCCATCAACCAGTCGGACAATCATTAATCCACGCGAATATAGAGGTGTTAAAAAGAAATACACTAAACACCGATACAAGAAAAAAAGCTAACATTGTTTTTAGTATTTAAATTTTAAATGTTTTAAAACAACATTGGCATTTACATTTTAACTGTTTCAAACAACATTGGCATTTGTCAGGAAAACATTACATATATCACAGTATTTTACCATTTCTTGATTTTTTTAACGTGAATTTCAGATTAATAGCATTTATTAATCTTTCATCGTTGCTTTATTTTAGAAACTAATCGCATTTTAATCATTTACTCCTATTTAATAAACCCGGTTATGAGTTATAATTCACCTTTCGTGCTTGATATACACCATATGTTTGGCGCAGCATAACCAAAATTGGTTTTTGCGCCATAAAACCTCACTCACTCACTCACTCTCGTACTTCTTGGGGTGCAGATCGTACCTCCTTACTTCGTATATACCAGGCCATAATTTTGTCTAGGATTGATTACGGATGCTTAGGATATGGCTCTGCCAATTCTGCTACGCTGCGCTTGCTCGATACAGTGCATCATTCTGCCTTGCGAATTAGTTCAGGGGCTTTTCGGACATCACCGATAGAGAGCCTTTATGTCATTTGCCACCAAATACCTTTGTATTTGCGACGGACAAAACTATCATTGCAATATTATTTTCGAACGAAATCTCTTCTCAATCATCCCATTACTCATACGGCCATTCCCGTTACTCTTCAAAGAATATATAACGCTCGACCTTCTCACGTTCTTCCCTTTCGTGAGAGGATTGAACGTGTAATTCAAAACTCTAGTCTCGAAATTCCTGATGTTCTGACAATTGATTGTAACGTATTTTCTCCTTGGGGGACTCCCCAGTTTTCTTTTCTTAACACTTTCTTGGGTTTTAATAAAACTACGACTGCTCCAGTGATTTTCCAACAGCTTTTCAGTTCTCATCGCTCCCATTATGCTTCGTATTTTCCAGTATTTACCGATGGTTCAAAGTCAGACGGGCATGTTGGTTGTGGTGTCATCTTTGGTGACGAGATACCCAGTTTCCGTCTGCATGCGTCATTCTCGATTCTCTCTGCCGAACTGATGGCAATTTTCTTTGCTTTACAGAGAATTTCACAATGCTCACAATATGAATGTTGTATATATACCGATAGTATGAGTTCGCTGGAAGCACTCCATCATTTTAACTTTCATACGCATCCTATAGTTACTAAAATTTTGGAACTCTTGCAGACTCTCCATCTTCGGGGTTTTAGCATTTTACTCTGCTGGATCCCTGGCCATGTTGGAATTGTAGGGAATGAAGAGTCGGATCACGCTGCTAAAACTGCTTCTTCCCTCTTGCATTGTGAACTCCCATATAGAGATGTTCAAAAATATATTACTAAATACATTCTTTCTCTGTGGCAGATGGCATGGGATCTACAGGTAAACAATAAATTGCATCATATTAAGCCACTGATTGGCTTGTGGCCAGTGTTGCCTATACGAAGGGCAGATGTCATTCTGACTCGCCTACGCATTGGGCATACTCGGTGTACTCATAAGCATTTACTTTTTGGAGAGAATGCCCCAAAGTGCTCCACGTGTCGTACAGACTTAAATGTTAATCACATTTTAACGGAATGTCCGAACTATAATTTTTATCGCACTTCTTACTTTCATTCGCCCCATTTAACTCTTTTAACATTGCTGGGATAGCAACACCATCAAAATATTTTTAACTTTCTAAAAGCTATCGGCTTTTTAAAGAGCATTTACCTTTTAAACCATTGTTTGGAATTTTACCACCTTCATTTTTTATCTCAGCTTACATTTCTATAAAAATTTTATATTTGAATTGATTCTACATCATTTTAAACCATTTGTTTCGTAAATATATTTTAAGTACTTTTATCGCGTGTATGGCGCAGTATGGCCAACAATGGCCCTTGTGCCAAAAAAAAAAATAAAAACCAACCAACCAACCAACCAACCCAGGGATCTTTACTCCATTAATTGTTTATTCTCCCCTACGCCTCTTTCTGTCTGCTTGATCCTTCTTTCCCTCGACGGCAAGCGAGGGAGCTCTCCATGAGAAGCTGTTGCCGCTCTGTTTGCTTCTTGCTTCTCATGGACAGCCAAAGTCCCCACGTGTTGGCCGTGCGTGGCAACCCATTTGAGAGACAGGTGGTGCACTGTGGTCCCCGGTGTATCAATCGGCTGGTACCTAGTCACCTGAGTGGCTAGACTGCTAGGGATCAAGCGAAGGGGTTACTCCTTGGGCTTGGCGTTAAGGGTGGTCACTGTCCCCGGGGGTAACTCCCAGCGTATAGGTACCAGTTAGTATTATGGAAAGTGCTGAGGCTAGGTAAATCTAGAGCCAGTTACTGCCAACCCTTGTAGGGCTCCGTGGTGGGTGATACCGCTGGACCTGAATCATTTGTAATATCGTATGGGCAAAACCAAAGCGGTTCCCTTCAGTGGGCAACAAAAGAATTTTACTTCTTTTAATAACTTTGACAAATTTTTTATTATAAAACGCATTAGTACTGTAAATGAAACTTTTCACAATGTGTCACCATTTATAACTGGAACTCTTGGTACTGTTGCATCGACCTGGAAACTACGATCTGGTGATTTGCTTGTGGAAGTGAGTTCCCGTAAGCAGTCGCAACTAATTATGAAAATGAAAACACTAGGAACAATATCTGTAAGTGTAAGTGCTCATGCTACATTGAATTCTTCAAAAGGGGTAATAACGTGTGGCGAGTTGTTCAATGATTCCATTGAAAAAATTACTGAGGAATTAAAGACAGAAGGAGTAACTCATGTTCGGCGTATAACTATCAGACGGGATGGGCAACTCCTTCCTACTAAGCATTTCATTCTCACGTTTAACAATCCCAAATTACCTGAATCTGTAAAAGTTGGCTATATGAAATTGGCTGTTAGGACTTATGTGCCAAACCCACTACGATGCTTTCAGTGCCAACGCTTCGGACATTCGAAATCAAGCTGCCGTGGGACTCTCACCTGTGCCCGTTGTGCAGAAAAAGGCCACGACAGCCAGCAATGTTCTGCACCAGAAAAGTGCGTGAATTGTGATGGTAAACACACCTCCTTTTCTCGATCTTGTCCCCGTTGGATACTAGAAAAGCAGATAGTATCTGTTAAATTCAGGGAAGATATTCCATACCCTGAGGCCAGACGGAAAGTCCTTGCTCAGACGCCAACACCAGGCGTGACGTTCGCATCTATTGCGAAAAAACAATTTTGTTCAAATTGCTCCTGTGCAAATTGCGCGCAGAATAGTCCCAAAATTAAACCTCCGCCTAAACTGTCTGATACAGATTCTGAAAATTCTGTAACTAGTGCTTCTGAACCCAGCAAATCGGTAAACCCTCAACGCAAAATCAAACCGAACAAAGCCTTAAAGCTCAAAATTTCAAAACGGGGCATCCCTCAAAAGGATCTTCCTCAAAAAATTAAAAAAATCAACTTTGCGAAACTCCGTCGCTCTGGGGCTTGCGAGTCAGAGCAAAGTCCACAAGGACTTATCGTCTATCTTTGGTGTCGTGCCCAAAAGTCCCGATAGCATTTCACTTCATCCATCTGAAGAGGATGATAATGACCTCCAAATGAGTTGCGATTTATCGCCTACTCCATCCAATGTCCCTAACATTTCTTTTAACAAAAACACTTCTTAATGGGTTTTTGCATTTCTTGGAACTGACGTGGCATTCGTCCCAAATTGCATGATCTTCGGACAATTCTTAACAAATTTCATCCCGCATGCGTTTGCCTTCAAGAAACATTTTTGAAGACAGGCACACCACTTAAATTACGGGGGTATAGTACTGTTCGGAAAGATTCAGAAAACAGCTCGCATAATTCTGGAGGAGTCTGCATCCTCACCTCCAATTCCTTTCCGAGTACACCTATCTCACTCCATACTGATTTGCAAGCCGTAGCTGTTCAAGTGCATATACGAGCATTAATTACAATCTGCTGTATATATTTACCGCCTAATTCTTCTGTTAGTCAACAAGACCTTGACTGTTTAGTGGATCAACTTCCAGTGCCATTTATTCTACTTGGTGACTTTAATGGACATTCTACTTTATGGGGTTCGGAAAGCACAAATTTTCGTGGGCGGCAGATAGAACAGTTTATTTCCAATAACTGTCTCTGTCTGCTCAATAATGATCAAAAGAATATTTCCACGAACCCACACGCTCCTTTCATAGTCTAGATCTTGCAATATGCTCGCCAGTACTCTTGCCGTTTTGGAATTTGGCCGTTGAAGATGATCTCTATGGTAGTGATCATTTTCCTATAATAATTTCCCAAGCTGACAGTGGTGGTATGACTCAGGGTCCACCACATTTTCTGTTTCAGCCAGCGGATTGGTCTGCATTCACACAACAGGCAACAATTACTGAAGCTATGGTTAATACTCCAGACATATCGGCGGCGGTACAACAAGTCCTTGACAGCATTATTAATGCAGCAAACAATAGTATTCCTAAGTGTTCCCCACGTCTAAGAAAATTTCGGAGACCGTGGTGGAATAAAGATTGCTACGATAGTTTCAAAAAACAAAAGCAACTTTGGAACAGATTCCGTAGGTGTCCTACTACGCAAAATCTAATTGCTTTTAAACGAGCTAAAGCTATCGCTCGTCGTATCCGCCGGAGCAGTCAGAGGGAATCGTGGCTTAAATATGTTTCTACTCTTACCTATTCAATCCCTAGCAAACAATTATGGAAGAAAGTCAAAGCGGCCAATGGAATGTATCCCGATTTTTCCTTACCTGTGTTGAAATCGGAAAATGGGATATACTCCTCGCCCTTGAAGTTGCCAATATTCTTGGGCGTACATTTGAAAAAGTTTCCGCTGCAGATTCATATAGTCCATCATTTTTGCTGGCAAAAAAGCAAGCGGAAAGAAGCAAATTACAGTTTATTTCCCGTAGATCTCTTCCGTATAATTGTGAATTCAGTTTGTTCGAGTTGAAAACTGCTTTGTCTAGCTCTACTGCTAGTAGTCCCGGTCCTGATGGTATAACTTATGGTATGCTTTGCCATTTGGACGAAGTCTCTCTGTCCAATTTATTAAAGCTATTTAATAGAATATGGACTGAGCAAGTGTTTCCATTACAATGGCGTGAAGCTATAGTTATTCCAATCCTTAAATCTGGGAAAGATCCTGCAAACCCTCTGAGCTATAGGCCAATTGCTTTGACTAGCTCGATGTGCAAAACTTTTGAACGCATGGTCAATGCCCGCCTGATATTTCAACTAGAAAAACACGGGTACATATCGTCGTTGCAGAGTGGTTTCCGTCGTGGACGTTCAACTTATGATAACATCGTCCTTCTGGAAACACAAATTCGAAATGCATTCGTCCGACGCAACCATCTGGTTTCTATCTTTTTCGATATAAAAAAAGCTTATGACCGTACGTGGCGATATGGTATTCTACGAACTCTTTTTAACCTAGATTTTAGAGAAAATCTCCCTATTTTTATACAAAACTTTTTAACTTCACGAATTTTTAGAGTACGTCTTGGTAATTTTTATTCTGATATTTTTAATCAAGCTGAGGGTGTACCACAAGGGTGTGTTCTCAGTGTCACTCTTTTCATAACGTATTTTAGTGAAATTCTTAGTATTCTGCCTCCATCTGTTCAAGGCACTCTTTATGTTGACGATTTGCAAATCTCCACTCAAGGCTCTAATATGCACATAATTGAACGGCAATTGCAAAATGCAGTTAATAAATTGGTTTCGTGGTGTGATAAAAATGGGCACACTCTTTCACCGGAAAAGAGTCGTTGCGTGCATTTTTGCCGAAAACGACACTTGCATCCAGAGCCTGTGATCAATATTCGGGGAACCGCCATCCCCTCTGCAGATGAAATACGGTTTTTAGGTGTCATTTTTGATAGGAAGCTGACATTCCTTCCGCATGTCTTGCATTTACGAAAGATGTGTGAGAAATCCCTTAACATCCTAAAGGTGTTATCTAATACCTCCTGGGGTGCCGATCGTGCATCTCTCTTGCGGATCTACCAAGCCGTCACTTTATCACGCATGGATTACGGATGCATGGTGTATGGATCTGCACGGCCATCCGTCCTACGAAATCTTGACACGGTCCATCATTCGGCCCTTAGAATTTGCTCTGGTGCTTTTCGCACGTCACCAGTAGAAAGCCTGTATACAATATGCAATCAACTTCCTTTAAATCTTCGACGTCAAAAAATAACTGCTCAGTACTATTTTCGAATATTATCTGTTCCAAAACATCCTGTTAGTCACCCGTCTCTTCCGGTTGGTCTTCGGAGACTTTACGACGCTCGTCCCTCTCATATTCTTCCATTTAATGAGAGGGTTAAAATTTTGTTTGATGATTTGGGGCTTCACGAGGTTTTAATACAGCCAATAAATTTCTACTCCTTTCCTAGTTGGGATATTCCCCAATTTTCCTTTTTGAACCCTTTCTCCGGCTATGATAAAACTACAACAGCACCGATTATATTTCAGCAGCTCTTTCATTATCACCGCTGCCAATATTCTTCTTACACAGACGTCTTTACCGATGGATCAAAATCCAACGAACATGTTGGTAGCGGAGTTGTGTTTTCCTCAGAAACTTATAACTATCGTCTACTCACGTCTTTCTCTGTTTTTACAGCTGAATTGATTGCAATAAAGAGCGCTCTTCAACTGATTTCAACTTCTTCAAAACAAAATTTTTGCATTTATACTGACAGCATGAGTGCTTTGAGATCCCTTTCCAATTTCAGCAATCGGATGCATCCTGTTGCTTTAGAAATCCTTATGCTTCATCGTGATCTTGAGAAAAGAGGCATCAAAATTTTATTTTGTTAGGTTCCGAGTCATGTAGGAATACTCGGAAATGAAATGGCAGATAGTGCGGCTAAGACGGCCAGTTCTTTCCTGCAGCATGAATTTCCGTATACCGATGCCAAACATTATTTGACTAATCATGTTCGTGCAAAAAGGCAACAATCCTGGGAACTGCAGACTTCAAATAAACTTCACTCAGTTGATGCAATGCAAAGTGTATGGTCAGTTTTCCCAGTGCGTGCACTAGACGTTAAATTAACTCGACTACGGATTGGGCATGCCCGCTTTAGCCACAAGCATCTTTTATTTGGAGAGCAATGCCCTTCATGTTCAAAATGCCGTGTACTTTTAACAGTCCGACATGTTTTGCTAGAATGCCCTGATTTTAATCAACATCGCTTAAGTTTTTTTAATTCATCCTCCATCGAATTGCGAGATCTTGTGGGTGAAAATACTCACCCTAACATTTTTAAATTTTTACATTGCATTGGTTTTTTACATTCTATTTAGATTTACTTCTTCATTGTCGAAATATTTTATTTTTAATTCGTTTGGTACTTATTTTTAAAAATTTGAAATTTTTAATTTTAATGCACAAATACATATGTTAATTGTCTAAATTTGACTTTTCAACTGCAAATTTGCTTTTACAACTTTTTTACATGACTTTAATCTAGACAACCTTTCGAGTGGCGCAGCATAGCCAGATTTGGCTTTTGTGCCAAAAAACCCAAAATAACCTAACCTAACCCAGCGTATAGGTACCGATTAGCACTAGGGTGTATGCTGAGGCTGGAACAGACCAGAGCCGGTAATTGCCTTCCCTTGTTGGGCTCCGTGGTGGGCGGTGCCGTCGGGCCCGAATTTCTACAATGTCATATGGGCGCTTCGTCAAAGGGTCCCTTTAGTGGGCATCATAAAGTTCCATCTTCTTTCAATTCTGTTAACCATTTTGATTCATTTTTTGTTGTCAAAAGAATTTCGGAAAATAATGAAACCTTTTAAGGCCGTTACTGCAACTGTTGGTGAAGTTGCATCTATCCGAAAAATGCGCTCTGGTGACTTGTTAGTAGAGGTAAATTCTCGAAAGCAAGCCCAGCAGCTTCAAAAACTAAAAGCTTTAGCAACAATAGCTATCACTGTCAGTTCTCACCAATCTCTTAATACCTCTAAGGGTGTTATCACTTGCGGCGAACTATTAAATGTCCCCTTAGATACTATAAAAAATGAAATGAAACCTCAAGGTGTGATAGACGTTCGTCGCATTAATATAAGGCGAGGAGGAGAACTTATTGAGACTAAACACCACATTCTAACTTTTCAGACATCAAAATTACCTGAATATGCTTATGCAGGCTACATTCGATTACCAGTCCGTCCATACATCCCAAACCCTCTTAGATGTTTCCAGTGCCAGCGCTTTGGCCACTCAAAGGCAAATTGCCGCGGGTCACTTACCTG
The DNA here is from genome assembly GCA_026289955.1 of Argiope argentata. Lineage (NCBI taxonomy): Eukaryota > Metazoa > Arthropoda > Arachnida > Araneae > Araneidae > Argiope > Argiope argentata. The sequence goes on along the minus strand of JAOUZG010036537.1, from coordinate 5,732 downwards.
TGCCCGTTGTGCTAGTAAAGGGCATGAGAGCCAGCAGTGTTCCGCTGAAGAAAAGTGTGTGAACTGTGATGGCAGTCATCCTTCTTATTCTCGATCCTGTCCGCGCTGGAACCTCGAAAAACAGATCACTATTGTCAAAATAAAAGAAAACATATCTTACCCCGAGGCCAGGCGTAAAATGCAAACACTAACACCTACTCCTGGCATAAGTTATTCTTCCGCAGTTAAAAAATCGTTTTGTGAGAACTGTTCCTGTAATAATTGCATAAAGCTTGCTCCAAAACCTGGAAATTCTGGGAAAATCCAGATTCCGATACAGAACATTCTACAACTGATCATGAACCTTCTCAAATAGATAACACAAAGTCAAAACCAAAACGGAAATCTCAAAAGTCACTGAAACTGCAGCTTGCAAAACGCGGTCTGTCTCATAAGGAACTAAATATAAAATTAAAAAAATACAAATAAAAAAATTCAGTCGCTTTAGGGTTAGCGACGCAGGGTCTTGTCAATAATAACTTGACATCTGTTTTTGGGGACACATCAAATAATAACCCAGACATAAAACTGCATCCTTCTGATGCCCCTCAGGGGCTCACCTTCTTTAGGTGGGTACGGGTGTCCCAATCCCGAGGTTCCCAGGGATCTTTCCTCCATTTATAGTTTATTTTCCCCTACGCCTCTTTCTGTCTGCTTGATCCTTCTTTCCCTCGACGGCAAGTGAGGGAGCTCTCCATGAGAAGCTGTCGCCGCTCTGTTTGCTTCTTGCTTCTCATGGACAGCCAATGTCCCCACGTGTTGGCCGTGCGTGGCGACCCATTAGACGGGTGGTGCACTGTGGTCCCCGGTGTATCAATCGGCCGGTACCTAACCACATGAGTGATTAGTCTGCTAGGGATCAAGCGAAGGGGTTACTCCTTGGGCTTTGCGTTAAGGGTGATCACTGTCCCCGGGGGTAACTCCCAGCGTATAGGTACCAGTTAGTATTATGGAAAGTGCTGAGGCTAGGCAAATCTAGAGCCAGTTACTGCCATCCCTTGTAGGGCTCCGTGGTGGGCGATACCGCTGGACCTGAATTCTTTTTATGTCGTATGGGCTCCTCCAAACGCGGTCCCTTCAGTGGGCATCATAAAGTTTTAATTTCTAACAACAAACATGACCATTTTGACAAATATTTTGTTATTAAAAGACTCTCTGACAACAAAGAAACATTCGAATCAGTCTCTCCGTTTTTAGTGCAAAAGTCTATCAATGCTACAATTGGCGAAGTTTCATCCATTCGCAAAATGAGATCTGGTGACTTGCTTGTGGAGGTTTCTTCTCGCAAGCAAGCACAGCAAATAGAAAAACTCAAGTCTTTAGCAACAATAAAAGTTTCTGTTATACCTCACCAAACTTTGAATAGCTCTAAAGGTGTCATTACCTGCGGTGAAATACTAAATCTTCCCGTAGAGTTAATTACCTCTGAAATGAAAGCTCAAGGTGTTACACACGTCCGTCGAATTTCTATACGACGTGACGGACAGCTACTTGAGACGAAACACCACATATTAACTTTCAGTACTCCCAAATTACCGGAGTTCGTTTATGCCGGCTATATAAAGTTACCGGTGAGGCCATATATCCCCAATCCCTTGAGGTGCTTCCAGTGCCAGCGTTTTGGCCACTCTAAAATGAACTGCCGCGGCTCTCTTACTTGTGCTCGCTGTGCACAAAAAGGCCATGATAGCCAGCAGTGTACCGCACAAGAGAAATGCGTAAACTGTGGCGGAGAACATCCATCATATTCTCGATCTTGTCCTCGCTGGACGCTAGAAAAGCAAGTTATGACCATCAAAACCAAAGAAAACTTATCCTATCCCGAAGCCAGGCGTAAAGTTAATGTACAAACCCCGACTCCTGGTGTTAGTTATGCTTCAGCAATCAAAAAAACTTTCTGTGAAAATTGTACTTGTGATCACTGTGTTAAATATACCAGAAAAACACCAAACACTGAAAAAACTTCTGATTCTGATACCGAACATTCCCTTAAAGCTAATGATGATACTCCAAAACATGTTAGAAGGAAATCCAAATCGCAGACTTCGCTGACGTTAAACCTCGCCAAACGAGGTCTTACGCAAAAGGACCTACGAAAGAAACTAAAAAATTCAGCTTCAAAAAATTCCGTCGCATTGGGGCTAGCGACGAAAGGCGTTGTCCATAAGGACTTACAGTCTATATTTGGAGACACGCTTAATAAACCCGATATTAAGTTACATCCGTCAGAAGATGAATATGAGCTTAGTATGAGTTGCGAGGATCAGGCAGCTCCAACAAGTGTTACTTCTCTTTCTCCTCACAAACCTCTCTCTTAATGGGTACCTTCCTTTCTTGGAATTGTCGCGGCATTCGTTCCAAACTTCAGGATATTAAGTCAATTATTAACAGATTTCATCCTGTTTGTTTTGGTCTTCAAGAGACCTTTTTGAAGTCAAATTTCCCAATTAAATTACGCGGTTACAATTGTGTTCGGAAGGATGCAGACAATGGAGCTCATAGTTCTGGAGGGGTCTGCATTTTTACTTCCAATTTATACCCAAGTAATCCTATCACCCTACATACCTCTCTGCAGGCTGTGGCTATACAAGTTCACGTAAAAACTTTAGTCACAGTCTGCTGTATTTACTTACCGCCTCATGATACCATCTGTCAGCAAGATCTCAACAACTTAGTTGACCAACTTCCTTCACCTTTCGTCCTACTTGGCGATTTCAATGGCCATAGTACTTTGTGGGGTACGAATAGTACAAATTCTCGTGGGCAACAAATAGAACAGTTCATTTCCAATAATTGTCTTTGTTTGCTCAATAATGATGAAATAACATACTTTCATGAACCCACACGCACCTTCCACAGTCTTGACTTGGCCATATGTTCTCCTGAACTACTACCGTTGCTAACCTTGTCAGTTAGCAACGATTTATATAATAGCGATCACTATCCTATTATTATCTCCCATGCTGATAGCGGTGGAGCGACTTTTTGTCCTCCACGTTTTCTATTCCAGCGGGCAGACTGGGCTAAGTTTTCGCAATTAGCAGACATCACAGAGACTATGATAAATACTACTGATATTTCAGAAGCAGTTCAAAATGTCGTAGATATTATACTATGTGCCGCAACATCCACTATTCCAAAGAGCTCACCACGTCTAAGAAAATTTCGCCGACCGTGGTGGAATGACGCCTGTCGCGATAGTTATAAACAGCAGAAAAAATTATGGAACAAGTTTCGAAGGTACCCTACTACAGAGAACCTTGTCGCTTTTAAAAGAGCAAAAGCTCTTGCTCGTCGTATACGCCGCCGTAGCCAGAAGGAATCCTGGATTCAATTCGTATCCTCTATCACATCCTCTACATCTAGCAAAACTTTATGGAAAAAGGTAAAAGCTGTTAATGGCCTATATCATGAATCTTCCATTCCTGTTCTAAATAAGGATAATGTGAAGTATTCTTCCCCATTAGACGTTGCCAACATTTTAGGTAAAGCATTTGCACAAGTTTCCGCAATTGATTCTTATAGCTCTGAATTCCTGGCAATTAAGAATCGCGCGGAACGGTTGCCTTTGTATTTTAATGACCGAAGCAATCATTCTTATAACTGTGAATTTAGGATGTACGAATTGAAAACAGCATTATCTAATACCCATGATACCAGTCCCGGGCCTGATGGAATTACATACAATATGCTTCGCCACTTGAATGACACTTCTCTTTCAAATCTGTTACTTCTGTACAATAGAATTTGGACTGAACAAAAGTACCCTTTACAATGGCGCGAAGCTATTGTCATTCCAATATTAAAACCTGATAAAGATTCATCGAACCCTTTGAGTTACAGGCCCATTGCTTTAACGAATTGCCTTTGTAAGATCTTTGAGCGCATGATCAATGCTCGTCTTGTGCATGAACTGGAAAAACAAGGATGCATCTCCCCGTTGCAAAGTGGCTTCCGAAGAGGTCGATCTACTTTTGATAACCTCGTTATATTGGAAACCCAGATACGCAACACATTTGTTAGGAGGAACCACCTTGTATCCGTTTTTTTCGACATTGAGAAAGCATATGACCGTACATGGCGCTATGGTATACTCTCCACACTTTTTAAATTTGGTTTTAGAGGAAATTTGCCCACTTTTTTATTAAATTTTTTATCTCTTCGTACTTTTAGTGTTCGTATTGGTAATGTTTACTCAAATAATTTTATACAAGCTGAGGGTGTTCCCCAGGGTAGTGTCCTCAGTGTTACACTTTTTATACTTCATATCAGTCAGATTTTATCGGTTTTACCATCATCAGTAAATGGAACCCTTTATGTCGATGATTTGCAGCTTTCATGCCAAGGTAGCAATATGAATCTCATAGAGCGGCAGTTACAAAATGCGGTCAATAAAGTGGTAATTTGGTGCAATAATAATGGACACGCAATCTCTCCTGAGAAGAGTAGATGTGTTCACTTCTGTCGGAAGAGGATCCTTCACCCAGATCCAAATATTGCCATTCGAAACATACCTATTCCTGTAGTAGATGAAATTCGGTTTTTGGGAGTGATATTTGATCGAAAGCTCACCTTCCTTCCGCATATTTTACACTTGCGGAAGAAGTGTGAAAAAACACTAAATATATTGAAAGTGCTCTCCAGAACATCTTGGGGCGCCGATCGTACCTCTCTTCTACGAATTTATCAGGCAATAGTTCTCTCGAGAATTGATTACGGGTGTATGGATTATGGTTCCGCCTGTGTGTCTGTCCTGAAACGGCTAGATACGGTCCGTCATTCTGCTTTGCGCATTTGCTCTGGTGCTTTCCGTACCTCCCCAGTTGAAAGCCTCTATGTTATATGTCACCAGCTACCTCTCTCTTTAAGACGAAAGAAACTGTCTGCATTATTTCACTTTCGCACAAAATCCGTGCTAAAACATCCACTGAATGAAATTTCATTACCAGTTGGTCTTCGTCGGCTGTATAATGCCCGCCCCTCTCACATCCTTCCCCTTTGCGAGAGAGCCAGATTGCTTCTGCCCGACTCGGACCTTACCACTGTTCGTGTTAAAGCTACCAACCCTTATTGCTTCCCTCCCTGGGACATCCCACAGTTTTCGTTCTTAAATCCTTTCTCTGGGTTCGACAAATTAACAGATCCTTTTGTTCTCCAACAGCTCTTTTTTTACCACCGTTTTCGGTATTCTTCTTTTGTGCCCATTTTTACGGATGGCTCTAAATCAGATGGTTATGCTGGTTGTGGAATCATTCTTCCATCTGAAACACTGAGCCATCGTCTACAGAATTGTTGTTCAGTTTTTACTGCTGAGTTAGTCGCGATTTTCCTTGCTCTTCAAAAAATTTCAACCTCTACTCAGCGTAAATTTGTTATCTATACAGACAGCATGAGTGCATTGAAGACATTTTCTCACTACCAAAATCGGATGCATCCATTTGCCATTAAAATTTTATTTCTCTTGCAATTATTAAAAGATGATGGGTTCGAAATAAATTTCTGTTGGGTACCGAGTCATGTCGGCATCTCGGGTAATGAGAAGGCGGACTTGGCTGCAAAGACTGCAACGACCTTTTTAAACATAGGAATTCCCTTTTGTGACATTAAAAGGTCCATCCATCACTACATCTGGTTTATGTGGCAAACTTCATGGGATCTGCAGGTCCAAAATAAATTACATTTTATTAAAACGG
>JAOUZG010036532.1:0-12453 GCA_026289955.1 Argiope argentata | reverse complement strand
ATTCTTACTTGGGTCATCAAAGAACAATTTTATTTTAATTGGTTTTTATTAAATAATTACAATTAATATAAATAATTGGTCAAAAATTATACCTGCCCAAAATAAAATTAAGTTCGTATCCGTAGAAAATAAATCAGAACATACTCAGAACACACTCAATTAATATTGAATTTTCAACGCCAATTAAGGCTAGGCAAATGCTTGAATTTTCTACATCATTTGAGGTAACACAATACAGATTAGAAATTTTTAGTTTTCTTTATTCTGTATTATTTTAATTCGAAAGTACTTCAAAATGAATCAGAAAAATCAATTCATTAACAATGTTTAATTTTAAATGCATAAAACATTAAGAAAATAAACAGAATCGTTTGAAATATTCGGCCGAAAACCTGTTAAGCCTAACCTCATTAGCCTGGGGTAAAAGCAAACTGAATTCGTTCCTTATTTGGCTTCGGGAAAATGAAGATTTTTGGCTAATTAATAGTTAATTAATAAAAAATTTTAATTAATATTTTTAAAAAAACTGCATTAACATCAAATTTTACCCACTACAAGTTTAAAAAAAATTACTTGAACTTGAGGGGAAGAATAAAAAGTATTTTATTAATGGTAACAAGATATATATATATATATATACATATATATATATAACACCTGTTAAGCCTAACCTCATTAGCGTGGAGAATAAACTGAATTCGTTACTTATTTGGCGTAGGGGAAATGAAAATTTTCTGCTAGAAAGTTAGTTTTTAATTAATAATATATTAAATTTGAAAAATTAATATTTAAAAACAACTGTATTAACATCAAATGTCGTCATCTACAAGTTTTTAAATTTTTTTTTTACTATTTTGAAGGAATGATTATGTATAACAGATTTAACTGAATTTAACTTTAATCAATAGTTCCGACGAATTTGACGACCAGTAGCCAAAGGCGGCTCTCTTTAAATCGGAACACCCGCTAATAAAATCTAAACAAAGATGCGTGTTTGATCCTATCTTAAAATTCCATAAACAAACTTAAAACATTTCTGAAATCTTAGATTATGACTTTGAAGTTTCAGAATTCTCCATCGAATAACTTGCACCGGCTAATCGTAAAATATTGAATTAATTAAATATTTCGGTTCGATTCCTGAAATAAATCATCCCCCCCCTCTTCTCCGTCGGAAAACCTCGGATTGAATTCCTAGAAGTGAAATATTTGCTCCGAAATCACAGGGGAATAGGGCGCAGTTGGCAGCAAATATTGCGATTAGCAGTGACGAAATGGCGCCAAAGAGGATTTGGATCGCCATCCAAGAGTTTCGGGAACTACTTCCTAAAAATGTGGTGAGGGCTATTCCAAGATTAAAACAACATCGTAAAGAGGTATCATAATTAAATTCGATTGAATAATTTCCGGTGAATTTGCCCATGGGATTGTGGGTCATATACTTAAGAGGATTTTGGAGGGGGGGGGAGATGTTAGAAATTTTATTCTTGATGTCAGGGGAGAGAGACTGGTGAGTGCGGCTTGTTGAGTTACTGCGTAGTAATCCCAAGTTGGTTAGTATCAATCTGAATGCTGTGTGTTTAAGAATTTTAAGACTGGAAAATCAGATTTTGTTGTCGGAGAATTAATAGAGTTATCGAGAGATGTTTACAAGCAAATGAATACCTACCATGTTCTTGCAGATACTTATTTTATATTATAAATATTTTCAAATTCTTATTACTTACTTCTACTTTTTATGTATTTATACTTATATTTTGCAAAGTTAATTAACTGCAGAGCTTGGATAAAAACAGAACCACAAAACCATACGCTGTGGCAAAGGTGGAGCATAAGAACTCCACAGAACCAATAGCATAAATTGCATGGTATTATAAATATACCACCTTCCCCAAGAAAATTAAGACATAGGCCGAAATGGTCAGGCTATTAGGTATTGGAGTAGCACCCCTTGCTTTGTGAATTCGAACCTCGCCGGCCCGAAACTCACCGTATACATGGTGGCTGGTTAAAATTCCGCGTCAGTCCCGAAGTCCTCCATGTCGAGAATATAGCATTGGTACTAGATCAGAGGTGATCATTCTCTGATTCATGAAAACTACAATTTGTGAATGAAATGCATGAATAAAGCCTACCCGTGAAATAGGTTGTGACTAATATATAGCTAAACTGTATTGTTGGTCCTAGATGGCGCTACTAAAACAAGAGACACTAAAACTCGGTTTAAAATATATGGCTTTGTCAGTGGGTTTGTCTATTAAAAATGCCATAAGCAACATATTAAGGCATAACTAACGAAAATCAAATGGACATATTATTACAAGAAGTATTCAAATGAAAAGGTACAGATGTCGTAACAACATAACCGGTAACATATTTGTCTATGCCGCTATGGAAGAACGAAGCGAGACATCTAAGGATGCGATTGTAGCCTCCCGTGTAGATCGGCGCATGCGCAGTAGAGAGCAGAGGCTCTTATAAAGAGTGCGGTCCAATTGACGTGGCAGATCCGCTACATGTTGAATTCCGAGTTAATGGTTCCACAGAAGAACCATTAACTCCGAAGTGTACTGTGAGACATTTCAGAGACTACACAGGTTCACCAAGAACAAAATACCAGGATACTCACATAGGGTGTGGTTCTGCTCCATGATAACGAGGTTCTGCACATTTTCAGGGCCACACACGCAGACCTAGGGGTTAGTATTAGCAAGCGGTTGCAGCTTGACCATCTTCCCTGCAGCTCGGACATGTCACCCTGCGATTTTTTAATGGTTTGGTCCCCTGACAAAACATCTGAAAGTTAAGCTTTTCAACTCGGAATGTAAACTCAAGGACGCATTGAAGGACTGATCACGGTCACAGGAATTCTGGGAACAAGGAAGCCTTCAGCTCGTCAATCAATGGGACCTTGTGCTCAGGGTTATGGAGTATACTTTGAATAAAGTCTCTATTTATATTCACAGTTTCATTTCGTGCCTTTTCATTTGAACACCCCTTGCCTTATTGCATAGACATAAATAAATAATATAATTTTTTACATTTTTGTTATTGGACATGTTCGTAAAAATCGAATTTTGTCATCTATTTTCATTCACTTCATAGCATTACAAAGTTTTGAAATTTTGTTGAATTATGTCTTTTGATATTATTTTATTTTTAAGTTATTTTTAATAATTTAAAATTTAGTTGTCTGTCAGTCATTAGACTTAGCTTAATTTTAATACCATACGATTGGCGCATTTGCGTAAATAGTAGAGCAGACAGTCTGTCGTTCTGTATTTTAGCATGATATAAACGCGATGTCAAAATCACAAATGAAATTTAGTAGACATTTTTATCAACTAAAATGTATATTCCAATTGATCTGTGAATTGGCTGACCGTCTGTTGGTCTGTACATCCGAATGCTTAGAAACACGATAGCAGAAAAATACTTTTTAGAATTTTATCAGCAGTTCAGGGTCAAATTTTGGTTTCAATCTGTAAAAAAAAGAAGCATTCAAATTGAATAGTTTTTTAACAAACAACTATATAACTATTAACATAAACTAAAGATCATAAAGTTTTCATGGCCCACAACTTTTGAACATAATAAAATTCATAAAAATAATAAAAAAAAGAATGCAAGAAAAATCACCTAGAAATCGCTTCCGCAGGTTTAAATTAACTATTGCTAATTCTACGAAAGGGATTTGATGATTTTAAATTTCCCACTTTCATACGTGATTTTAAAATTTTATTTATTTTTCTTTTCAGAGCCATAAGCTGCAGGAGATTCATGTCGTAAGTACACTGACATTTTTTTCTGATTTTTCAAAGCAAAAATTTATTTTCTGCGTAAAAATATAAGATAATGATAATGTCAGCCATATTCTTCAAATAAGAGATTGGAAAACTGCTATAGGTTGCGATTTGCTGCAAAGCTGTTGCAAAACGCAACCCACAGGTAAGCCACGAGTTAAGAATTGCGATAAGATCTAGAATTTATATACAGATTTTCCCACAACCGTTGTCAACAATATGTTATGAACTTTACATTTTGATCAAGTTAAATGCTATCAACACCATGGAAAAAGATTGCGCAATGTGCAAACAAATGACTAGTGTCAATTAATAAATAGTGAAAAGAAAAAGAAATTATTTCCGAAGAGCATCACGAATGCAATGATCGGGCCTTTTTAGCACAAAATACTTCTTTCGCGTCGCCTATCGTTCAAAGCTAATCAGAAAAATGGCCATATTTAATCTGAAATTTCTTTCTGTTTTGAACTAAATAGAATTTGATACATGCTCGATGGAGGAGAGATCTGGCAGGCCAAGGAAGTGTTTGACAAGTTTGCAGACAGTTCATAGCAACTCGTGTCGTATGTGGTGTGACATTGTCCAGTTGAAAAATTAGCCGAGGGTTCTGCAAAAGGAATGGTTAGAAAACAGGTCTTAGGATGTGTTCGATGTACTACTTAGGATGTGTTCGATGCAGTAACTGTACCTCTAATGACGACCAAAGTGGTCCGGATTTCAGAGAAAATGGCACCCCAGACCATAATGCTTTGTTGAGGGCCGCTGTGGAGTGCAATATTGAAAGCATGATACCCCCTTCTGCCCTGGGTGTCTCCAAACGCGTCTTCGATTATCGTCAGGACACAGTTGGAAGCGGGATTCGTCGCTAAAGTCTATACGTCCTCAGTCGGCATCATTCCAACCTGATCGGGTCATGCACCACTGTAATTGGGCTCGGAAGTGTGCAGGCGTGAGTGGCAGGTAGCGTAACGGTCGGCGCGAGCGTATATTTCGCTGTCTCAACCGTCTGTGAATGGTCACGACACTGGAGTGTGGGTTGAATGTCTGATGGTTGATAGAGATGAAGAAGGCACTGTGACAGCTGATAGGACAATCACTCTGTCCTCACGATCTGTTGTGGCCCTAGGTTGACCGCTACCATCCTGACTCTGAACTCTTCCATTATCCACCCATCCTTGCCAGCATCTTCGAATCGCCTCGACTCAAATGGCGTGCAATTCTGCGATTTGTCCAACCGGCCTCTTTCAATCCAGTGGTACGACCTCTGTCAAACTCTGACAGTTGCTCGTAATGAGCACGAGCCCTGCATCGAGGCATTTTTAAAGCTGTTGAAAGGTAATCTGAATCGCAATCAAACCGAAAGTTTTAACAACCGTTGAAGAACTGCTCCTTATATACATCTGCTGGATGCGCAGTTCCGATGAGCTGGAGATCAAACTTTTCCTTCATTGGACACCAAAATTTAATCATTTGAATATCTGGTCTAAACACTCATGCATGCGAAATTTCAAAGCAATCGAATAATTGCTTCTTGGTGCGTCGATTTTTTTTGTTATAGAGTATATTCATTCTGGAAAAAATTCAGTTGATAAGGAAACATGTTTGATTCGATTATAAAAAAAATGGTCGCATTGTTTAAAATTTAAAATCCTTGCAGTAAATGGCTTTTAATCGTCATTAATGATGAAGGGGACGTGAAATAGTGGTGTTACTCAATTTCATATATATATAAATTCAATAATCAGATGCACTAAACTGACACGTCCTTATAGCGCAAAACGTTAGAAAGTTGTGTACTATTCACCTCTAAAAATCTTAAATGTCTGATTAAGAAACGATTGCTTCGACTATGAAAAAAACTGGTCGCATTCTTTAAAAGTTCACCTCTAAAAATCTTAAATTACTATTCACCTCTAAAAATCTTAAATGTCTGATTAAGAAACGGTTGCTTCGACTATGAAAAAAACTGGTCGCATTCTTTAAAAGACGGGGAATTTTGCAGTAAATAGTTTATAATAGTCATTAAAGATGAAGGAGATGTGAAATAGTAGTATTACTTCATTTTAGGTATAAATAAATTCAATAATCATATGCACTTGTTAGACACGTCATTAAAGCGCAATGCGTTAAGAAAGTTGTGTACGATTCCGCTATGAAAAAATTCAGTGGTTAAGGGGGGATTATTGATTCGATTGTAAAACAAATTGGTCGCATTGTTTAAAAATAGGGGAAAGTTTGCAGTAAACAGTTTATATTATTAACGACGAAGGGGACGTGAAATAGTAGTGTTACTTAATTTCAGATATATATAAATTCCGTAACCAGATACACTTGTCAGACGTGTCATTAAAGTGCAAGATATTAAGAAAGAAATGAACTGTTCATCTTTGTAGAAATTCAGTGGCAAAGTTTGAAATGTTTATTAAAAAAAGCGTCTTACTTTTAAAAGTTGGAAATCTGTGAAATAAATAGTTTGTAATAATTATAATTAATGAATGTGACGTGAAACAGTGGTGTTTGTCATCTTTTTTCAGGCCATTCAAAGAAGTCATTCGTAACATTGTACACGACGAGCGATGCAATGTACATCAGATGGTGCTGGGTATAAGGGAACAGAAAATCGGGTGGTACAACTTGTACGTTCCGGATCCAGAGAATGTCGTGTGCGACGATGATGGTGACCTTTGGAGTTTTATGGTGAGTACCGCTTCTTAATTTTTTTTAAGTAGACTGAATGATATTTTAAAATTTAGTAGTCATATTTAAATTTTTTAGTGATATTTTAAATTTTTTTTAAAGTAGAGTGAATGATATTTAAAAAAACTGTTATTGTAAGTATAATGACCAGAAAGATAATTGATCTTTTCTAGAAATATTACAGATATTTATTTACAGATATGTCTCCTTCTATATTACAGATATGTCTCCTTCTATATCCAATTTTGGTAGTTCGCTTTGCAATTTTATGATAAATTAATAATTTTAAGAAACCTTGTTTACAAATTTGGCTTAATGTCATTTAATGTATACATATACAAATCAAATTGGAGATTGCAAATTTGGTTCACATGTCCGATTCTATTCTCTCTTTCTGAAATAATAAATACAGAAAGTTTACAGATAAGGAAAGTTCTAGACCTTATTATTGATGAAACTAATGAAAATGGTCAAATAAAATGAGCTATAAAAGTTTTCATTTAAAAAACTGCAGCTAAAAAGAAAACCGATCTGAAGCAAATCAGAAAATATATCTAAGGATTAATATTCTATGGTCTTGAATTAGTATTAAATACAGAGTATAAAATCCGTGTGTTTAAATATTATGTTTAATATTCACTGGAAGACCATTCAGTTTAGTTCGTATATAGGTTGATTTATAAAAATGTAAACACGTTATACTGAAGCCGGAAGGATGAACCACAAGTTTTGGACATCTTTTAACTTTTTTTCTAGGATATCACAACACAATACAGCATAACACAACACGATACAAATACACTACACAACAATTAATAGTATAAAATATAGTCCATAACTAAACAGGGAACACCTCATCCTGGCGACTCGGAGAGACTCCTCCTCCCTCTTCCACTGACACCCTTCTTCGAAGACAATCTTTCCCTCAGTTCCACTCGACTATCTCACCATTTGGAGGTCAAATAAATACGATCCTTTTGCGGTGGTTGGCAAACATTATTCATTCAGGTTTTTACAACATTCTCGATTCTGTAATGCAATAACCGTAAAAAGCACGAGTAACCTTACCAGTTAGTGAGGTAATTCATGTCTGGCCCTTCATGTCTGGTGTCATATGATTAGTCAATCGAAATGGTGGCGTCTATTGAGGAAGAGGGGTTTTGTGTTCTTTAATTTAACGAAACGGAATCTGGATGACATTTTTAGCTACAGTTTGGAAAAGAATTTCAAATTAGAAAATCTATCTATCAATGGTGTGAAAAATTTTAAACGACAGGCTTTTTCTGCAAAGGTTTAAGTCTTACACAATTGCCTGTATCGCAAGAAAGTCGTTATTCAACGATGTCCGGAAAAATCAAAGCAGAGACTGAGTTCTGAAGTGTAGATTTCTCAGCCCACCGTCCGGAGAATTTTGAGAAAAAAGCTGAAAATGATTCCATACGAAGTGCAGGTGTTTCAAAATCTGAGCGACTTCGACAAACAGAAGTGCTTTGAATTTTGCGCCGTTATGCAGCTACGCTTTGAAGATAATGATTTTGCATATCACTTAGTTTTCATCGATGAAGTAATTCTTGTTAGTGGGAAGATACAAATGCACAATGTTCCCTTTTGAGTAAAATAGTCCCAAATTCTTAGTGCAAACATTCGGGATTCTCCTAAGATAAATTTGCTCTTTGCAGTGGCCAGGAAAAGAGTGAATGGCCCCGTCTAAAGTTCCGACATAGAACATCTGTAAATGTCTTTCACAAAACTTCAAATAACCCCTTGCAATTTTGTTAGAGATGACACATAATTTCTTATATTGGTCTTGTTTTATAGTAAGTTGAAACTATGTACTTCTTTATGAATCCCATTGTACACTATCTGGCCAAAATATCCAAACACCCAGTGGTATGAACTTAGAGCTAACTGAGGCACATATAAATATGATGTTGGTCCTCCTTTTGTATCGATGACCGCCTGCACAAGTCTAGTAAGACTTTCCACCAGTCTTTGATTGGTGGCTGTAGGAATTGACTCCCAGGAGTCCATCAGAGCTGAAGACCAGGAGCACATCCTGTTGCAAAATATTGTACAATATTGTTTGACATTATATGATATTAAACAATATTGCGAATATATATCAATATCGTACAATATTTGTGTGCTACTAGGGAGTAAGTGCTTGCAGTGAGGGTGGTCGATTAGGCTGGCCATGTAACATGTGCTCTGATTCGTCTCAAAAGTGTTCTATGGAATTTAGATCAGGGATCTGAGAAGGTCAGTCGAATTTTTGAATACCCACTTTGTCAAACCAAGTCTGTGCAAACCTCGTTGTGTGAATGGAGCAGTTATCTTGCTGGAAGAGAGATGAGCATTCGCCAAAATATTGCAAATACATCCCATTGCCACGATCAAATTCACAAACTTCCTTTGACTAACTCATTTCGTCACAAACGCATAAGTACTACCTGCCAAACCACTACTAATGCTTTTATAGCTTTCGATTACACATCAAATTGCATTACTAGCCAGAACCAGTTTTTAAGGGGTGTCCCGATACTTTTGGCCAGATAGTGCATTTCCATTCATTTTGAAATATTCAATAAATATACCAAAATAGTACTGTTTATCATATTTATGAAAATGGATTCCTTGACTTTTTTGATAGATTAAACTTCTAATTTTGGATAAGAAAAAGGTCGAATCGGGCATAGATTTAATCGTGTATTTTTCAATATAAAAAAAAACATGTTGTCACTCTCTTGAGCAATTTTTTTTTATTTAATAGTGTTTTGTATAGTATTATTTAGTGTATGTTGTTGTTACTTATGGCACTTGCCATGGACAAGACCCTTGCTGATACAGCAGCAGATTTTAAGCCGAAAGGAGCTTGTCTTGCTTCTAAAGTAGCTCCAACTTGGGCCTAGAGTGCGACTTAGCTACACACTCACCACATTTGCTTGCACAGACCCTTTTTACAGGGGGGACACAGTCACTTATCTCACACAGAAGAGCAACCATGCCCGAACCGGGAAGACGTGCTACCTCTGTGCCAGAAAGCTGGCATTTAGTGTATAGATATAAGGAATCCTAACAAAACCTGTTATATTATTGAAATAAAATTTTAATGGATAAAAAAAACGACTACTTAAATATATTACTTTTTTAAATGATATTTTAAATGATATTTTCTAGATAGATATCACCACACTTTTTTCTTATCTATTTTCTAGCTGGACCGCTTGCTATCTTGTTGCTACAAAAGGCGTAAGTTCCTTCAGGTAGTGGCCGTCCAGTTGGGTCCCCTGATGCTGCGCGCGTTGCGCGGCGACGAGACTTGCCAAAAAACGCTGTGTGCTTTGTTGGAGTTTGATCTTATCGAGGACAGAGATTTCCAGCTGCAGACCATCACCACACTCCAGAGCACAGCCACCGGAAAGAGATACTACGCCACCCTCTGCGAGAGACAGATGCATCTTAGACAAGTGGTAAGATCATCAGAGATCTTTATTACAAACCCTTCCAGTGTCTTGGAAATACTTTCATATTTGGGATATACAAGCTATTGTAACCGATAGTGCTACTGTTGTCTTTATGCTACCTAAACCTTTCAACGGGGATGCTTCAGTTTTGAGCTTGAGAAGATACCAGGATGGTGGATGGTTTTCACCACCCGAGTGGGCACAGAAATGCTTATGGTTTAGTATATCCTATCGATGATCGGACGTGTTTCCCATGGGTAGGATTGCACGGCGGTTGGTGAGGACACTTAGGACTCAATCATAGTTATCGCCAGTGTTGCAGTCGTAGGGGTCCGGTAAATCAATTTAATTCGCACGCCTTACTGACTTTCCTTCTTTCACCACAGAATATCCCCAGGATTCCCTGTCGCTTGAAAGGATATACGAGGAAATATTTATTAAGAAAAAAATTTAATTTACAAACGGTATAGAGAAAAGGTTGTTGTTGTTACTTATGGCACTTGCCTATAGACAAGCCCCTGCTGATACAGCAGCAGATTTAAGCCTAAAAAAGCGTCTCGTGTTTTTGAAGTAGCGCCAACTAAGGCCAAGAGTACGATTTAGCTACAAATTCACCACATTTACTTCCACAGCCTCTTATTACAGTAGGGGGGGTACAGTCTTACATATCAGATAGCACACAGAAGAACAACCATGCCCAAACCGGGACTCGAACCCGGGATTCCCAGAACACGAGGAAGGCGTGCTACCTCTGTGCCAGAAAGCCGGCCACATAGCAAAAGTAAATATATACAATAATGTGATGATGAAGGGCGTGTACAGTGGGAAATACGAGTAGATGAATTCTATTAAAGTTAATATATTCTGGAGAAAAGCTTAGTTGATCTCGAGATGGCATTACTACTTGATTTTTCGTTTCTCCACGAGCAAATTATCGAATTCTGAAATCTTATCATTCTTATATTCATTCTCGTCTTATCATTGATCATTCTTATATTCTGAGTAATCATATAAATACAGAAGTTTTAAGAAATGTTTACTGTTCTTGGATTCAGTATAATTATCCGGCGAGTGTTGAAATATACATAGTGTCTCAGCACCAATTTCAAGCTTCAAGTAGGCTTTAGAATATGTCTAGACAAGTCCGAATCGAAGAATATAAGAATGATCAATGATAAGATGAGACTGAATGTAAGAATGATAAGATTTCAGAATTCGATAATTTGCTCGTGGAGAAAGAAAAGTCAAGTAATAATGCCATATCGAGATGGCGATGCAAATACAAATATTAATTGCTGGTGGAATCATTATGACAATGATAGAGAAGAGCGTAGCTCTGGTTATGCTCTTCTTCGACATTTCTCACGAAAGAAGTTGAAATTTCAAAAGGCAATATGGTTTTATTTTGAAAAGCTAACATTAAAATCTGAAGAGCAACAAGAAAATACAATGTTCACTATCAGATTTTAGGCTACCATTGTGAGAAATTTCTTGGTCAAAACCCTTGCCCATTTAAAAGTGGCACCCATCAGAAATTTCAGTTTCATCTTATCATTGATCATTCTTATTTTCTGAATAATCATGTAAATACAGAAGTTTTAAGAAATGTTTATTGCATTTGGATTTCAGTATACATGTTGCAATATACATAGTGTATCAGCACCAATTTCAAACTTCAAGTAAGCTTTAGAATATGTCTAGACAACTCGGAATCGTGAAATTCTTAACTGTTTCTTATGAAACTTTTCATTTTAGTATTCCATAGCAAGATTCAATGATTATAACCAATGGTGTCACAACTGCCCACATTGAACAAAGAAATCATTTGTCAATGACCCGCCCCCAAATAATATCAAGTTGACGTCAACAGATCCAAAGTTTAGTTTCAGAATGCATAATAATAAGTACGGATTGACAAAAGCTAGAGGTGCATTGTTACCATTGCACACAACATGATGTATCTCTGTTCACTTATTTATAAGTGTCAATATTCTTTGTGTCTATGTGAGTGGTTGTGCTGCCATCTAGTGGTGTGTTTTAGAATCATTAAAAATTTATGCCATCATATTTATTTAAAATATTTATGAAAGTAGTAATATATTTACCCTTTTTTTATTGCAGCAACAAAAAGGAGGACCGAGGAAATTAGTTCTGCCAAACAAATCCACTGTAAGCATCATATCACTTTTTATTTTTACTTAATTTAATGTAAAATTTTATAATGCAATATATCTTTAAAAAGATTTTGAATAGAGCAAGTAATGGAGTTAGAAATAAATAATGCATCACAAAAAACATCACCTTTGAAAGCCTTTCTTAATCAGAGCTCAATTATGATTGGATATGTCACACAGAAAGTAAATAATTAGTACTTATTATTTTTTACAAATAGGAAAATAGTAACTTGTAGGGGAAAAAATTAATTAGTTGTTTCTAAAAAATGCAAGATTTCTCTTCGAACAGATTTGGTAATTATGAGATCCTTTGAT
>JAOUZG010036530.1:0-14734 GCA_026289955.1 Argiope argentata | reverse complement strand
TACCATTATATGAAGTAAAAAATGTTTTAATAAGTTTAAATTTTTTTCAAAAAGTTCAAAAGATCGGACACGTTTAATTTATAACAGCTAGAACCTCATCAAAGTAAAAATTATAAATATATTTTTTAAGCAAGTTTTATGCAGTGTTATGCATAACAATTGAAAAACGATTTCCAATTCCTACAAAGAATTACTACGTTTTGAAATTATAAGGTAATTTTGAAGAAAAGAAGAAAAAAAAAAGATATATTCTGACAAAGCGAAAATACGACGCGATAAGCAACAGTGACGCTGTTTCCAGGTGGCTAGAATTAATTTTTATCTATTGTCCAGAAGGGGAAAACAATATCTTTACCAAATTTGTCACACTTAAAAGTTGTTAACAATGTAGCAAATATTAAACAATGCAGGAAATGGAGAAATTTAATTATAAAAGATTCTTCTTTCAGAGCAATGGATTAATATATTACGTCATCCATTCTTTAAAATTATATTGAAAGCATACATTTTAGAAAAAAAAAGTTTAAATATTTTTTTTCAGAATTCAAAAACCCGATGAAAATGAATATAAATATAAAATGAATGTGCATGAATATAATATTAAAATGAATGATAAAATGAATATAGTTATGCTTTGAATAATCCACTCACTAATGATTATTTCTAATTCTATACAATAAAGGAATGATTTCTTTTACAACGATCTTTGAAATCACATCCATAAAACTATGCATTTTGTATAAGAAATATTTACAAGAAAGCTTTTTTTTCTCCAAAATATGTGTATTAAAAATGAATATAAGATCTCTTTATTGTATAATGGGTAAAAAATAAACATTTTAATACACAATTAATCATTCTCTTGTTAATGCACCATGAAACCTCATGATAAACACTAGACAATGCTTCGTTGTCAAAAACAGTAAAAAATGAAATAAAATTATCAAAAACTGCAATTTGAAATTTAAGTAAAATAAATCGCAATATTGTGTTTATATCTCAGTAATGATAATTTTACTTTGAAATACAGAAAAATGTATTAAATAATAATAATAAAATGTATTCATACATCTTAAAAATTTATACACAATAGTTTTATTTTTTAATGAATGGACCAAAAAGACATTGAAGGAGTCAGTCGATTTCAATTTATTCACGATATTAATGCAAAAACTTTAAGTTGGCTATAAGCAAATATGTTGTGTAAGAGAAATAAAAAGAGTAGCTGATTCCTTTCAACCTAAAATCGCAAATTGTTACAACTCCCCGTATTGACACTATGCTATCTGAAAACGGCCTGAGCCGACAGCTCTGAAAGAAAAGAAGGGTGTCGGGTGATCCCCGACCCTACAGGGAGAGGAAAGGAAATCCTAGAAATACAAAGCATTCTCCCCTTGTATCCTCAGGGTTCCGTCTCCTTAACGGGAATAAAGATAAAAGGAGAAATCTGTGAATGGGTTGAAACGTGACCGGATTGGTTATTCTCGGAATAATCGTAACACTGAATTGCATATCACTGAAATCTATCGGAACAGCGACTTCTCACTTTTCAGTGAAGTCGCTGCAAAGTTATAAATCACAGCGGGCCTCACACTGATAGTGACCTTGACTTTCGAATATTCGCATTTAACAATGCGCTACATTGTATTGCCCGTGACGTGAGTCGTACCGTCTCTGGACGATCACACGTGACCCCAACAATAGTAATTCGCTTATTCACTTCGCTGGCGCCATCTATCGGTAGAATTTAGAAATAAAAAAATTTAAAGAAATGACATTTATTTTTAATTTAACTTTTTTAGAAAATTCTTTAATCTAATAAATAAATAAAATAAATATTATTGAAAAAAGATTTTAAAAAATATGTTAAAATAGATAAATTAATTCGATCACGTGTTTCGTACATCAGTAAATGAAGTATTAAATATTATTAATAAATTTTAAATTTAATAACAATAAAAAATTTTTAATTAATAATATGATTGAAATAACAGATATTTGGAACAAATATTTAAAAATAACAATAGCAAAATTATTTGTTACTCAAAAAAAGGTGGATTATGCATCTCTATGATTTATAACTTTGCAGCGACTTCACTGAAAAGTGAGAAGTCGCTGCTCCGATAGATTTCAGTGATATGCAATTCAGTGTTACGATTATTCCGAGAATAACAGTCAGGTCACTTTTCAATCCATTCACAGATTTCTCCTTTTATCTTTATTCCCGTTAAGGAGACAGCATCCTGAGGGCACAAGGGGAGAATGCTTTGTGTTTCTAGGATTTCCTTTCCTCCCCCGGGAGGGTCGGGGATCACCCGATACCCTTCTTTTCTTTGAAAGTTGTCGGCTCAAGCCATGAGATAGCATATTGTCAATACGGGGAATTGTGAGAATTTGCTATTTTAGGTTGAAAGAAATCCACTATTTTTTTATTCCTCTTTCACTTACAACACATTTCCCTACAGCCAACTTTAAGATTTTACATTACTATCGTGCATGAAATTGAATTCGACTGGTTTCTTCAATGTCTTTTTTGCACATTCATTAAAAAATAAGAGTATCGTGTATTAATTTTTAAGAATTTCGAATACATTTTTTTATTATTATTTAATAAATTTTTCAGTGGTCCAAGGTAAAATTAACATTACTGAAAAATCAACACAATATTGCGATTAATTTACTTAAATTTCAAATTGCAGTTTTTGATCATTCTATCTCATTTTTTGCTGTTTTTGACAACGAAGCATTGTTTAGTGTTTACCATAAGGTTTCATGGTGCATTAACTGGGGCTTGATTAATTTTATATTAATAATTTTTTAAGTAGGTTATTTTTTACGCATTATACGATAAAGAGATTTTATATTCATTTTTGTTAAACATATTTTGAAGAAAAAAAAAGAAGAAAGCTTTCGTGTAAATATTTTTCATACAAAATGCATAGTTTTATGGATGGCATTTCAAAGATCGTTATAAAGGAAATCATTCCTTTCTTGTATAGAATTAGAAATAATCATTAGATGAATGGATTATTCTAAGCATATCTAATTTTATATTCATATTATCGGCTTTTTGTATTTCTAAAAAAATATTTTTTTTAAAAAAAAGATATAACCTTATTTTTTTTCTAAAATGATTGTTTTAAATATAATTTTAAAGAAAGAATGAAGTAATATATTTATCCAATGCTCTGAAAGGGGATTTTTTTTAATTAAATTTCTCCATTTCCTACATTGCTTAATATTTGCTACATTTACTACTTTTAAATGTCCCAAATTTGGTAAAGATATTGTTTTCCCTTTCTGGACAGTAGAGGAAAATTAATTCCAGCCATCTGGGAACAGTGTCACTGTTGCTTATTGCGTCGTATTTCCGCTTTGTGAGAATAGATCATTTTTTTTTTTTCTATTTCTAAGAAAAATTAAAATTACCTTATAATTTCAAAATGCAGCCATTCTGTGTGGGAATTGGAAATCGTTATTCAATTGTTATGTATAACACTGCATAAAACTTGCTTAAATAATATATTTATAATTTTTTCTTTGATGAGGTTCTAGCTGTCATAAATTAAATGTGTCCGATCTTTTGTACTTTTTTTAAAAAAATTTAAACCTATTAAAATATTTTTATTTCATATAATGGTAAAATTATTTCTCAAAATTATGGTGAAAGATTTATTACCTAAAACAAAAAAAATGTACATATTTGCGAAATTTTTATATGGGATGAATTTATTTCTTATTTTGCTATTATTTTGTGCGTGTGTATTTTTAAGAATAACTAAAACTGGCCTGATTTCATAGTATCGAAAAAAAGAGTGTTAAAATATATTATAACCATTAATGAATAAAAATATTAATTATTTACCCTGCCAATATCATACACATTTCTTCATAATAAAATGTCTCCAATACAAAGTTTGCTTCTCGTAAGCTCCAGAAAAATAAGGTTTTTACGAAATAATTTTTTTTAAATTTTTTTCATATTAATAGTTTTATTTTACTACACTATTCTACAAGTTTACCGTAGAAGGGCTTGGATTTTTAACATTTTTACAATTTTTCTGTGGGTTAAATTTCCAAATGCATTATCATTAAGTGAATGCATATATTCTTTTGTGTTCATAAAAATTAAGAAGAAAATAATTTGATTTTACAATTAAATAATAACTAAGTAAGACGTATAAGATGTAAAACTGCATTAAAATTCAAATTATAACAAATGGTATTATACAATAAGTGACAAGTTCAATAATTAATATCATTGCCAGGAATACAATTTTAAATCAGTTAAAAAATCCCTAGTGTCCATCCAAATGTCATTTAAACACATTTTCCGAATATCTTATGAACTTTATTTTTTGTATAAAATCGCATAGTCTCCTGCGACTTATTTTAACTTCATTTATTTCTTCGACATTAAGCCAGATAAATTATGTTTTGAGAACATTTTGAATTGAAATTTACAATAATCACAATCAAGATTAATGAATCAAATATATTCACCAGAGGTTTAAAAAAAGAGATTCTTAAAAATTATCAATTTCAAATTTAGCAAATTATAAAATAAAATTATTCTCATAACAATTGCTTTTTTTTAATTTAAAACTACAGTTTTTAAAGATGCAATAAGCCGAAAATAAAATAAAACCGCAAATATCAGAAAGAGTCGCACAGAAAAAAACCTATTCAAATCTCCGCATGTGTTAAGTAATTGCCTATTTAAAAGAAAGATATTTATCCTCTTTTTCAGATAGTTTTTCCCGGAAATGGAATCATAAAAGGAAGTAAAATGAGTAGTAAACCCACGAAGAGGGCGAATGAAGGACAGACCTCCCAAGCACAAAACATTTGCTAATTTTCAGTAAACCTTTTACCCACGCACCAATTTTAATCAATAGGAGTTTTGAACATTACTATGTTTCATATTTAACACACTTTGAAAAACCAATGGAAAATTATCTGAATGAAATTTCATTTTAACCTCTAGCTTACGAGCGGTACAAGTGCTTTAGAAAGAACTTTTTTACCTTTTGTTACGGGTCGTTACAACTGTTATACTAGCAACGAGTTTGGATTTCGTTCCCCCATTTGAATTTCCAGCGAACCGTAATTGCCTTTAAAAATTCCTTTTCCCTTTGTGCTACACCCCTTAGGGTCAGGAGGTTTTGTCCAGCTGTAGTTATAATCACTGTTGGCGCTAGTGAGTTTTGCGGACCCTTCTTTGGCGACCTTTTTTAAAGTAACACTGATAAGAGCTCACGAATAAGTTTGCTTTTAACTTAATAAAATTTTATTCTAATATGCGTTTATAATTTTATTCAAATGATAAATTTTTTAATCAAGAATTATTTGAAATTTCATTTTTGATGGAATGGTTTTGTGAAGATTATCGGCGTCCTAGATAACTTGTTACATCCTTGATCCAAATTCGTCATAGTGCAGAAAAAATAAATTGAACCTCGGTTTGGGTTTTTTTCGAATCGTCATTATATTTTATATAATGATTATTTTATATTTTATATAAATATTAAAATCTTTATTCCTTCATTTTAATGAAAGTTACTAGAACTGAAAATTTACTAGACATTTAAATTTTTCCAGAAATATTTGTACTGAAACCAAATAAATTAACTGACTGCGTAAAAATGGCAGGAATTCTAGATTTAATTTTAAGCATTTCTGAAAGATAATCTAAACAATCTGCTTGCAAAAATATTTGTAGTTAATAACAAATGCTGATCGTTTAGAATTCTAGCCTTATTTATTAAAGATTTTTAAAAACTTTTTTTATAACTACTTTTTAATATAATTTTATTGCAATGAAATCTTATATTTAAAATTCTAAGTAAACCATATATAATCTTACTTTGTTTAAATTAACCTTCTTTAATCTGGTGAATACCTACAAATTAATAAATTTTTATGTATAAAAAATTCGTTTTAAATAGGCTATTGATTGTTTAGAAAATAAAGCGTACTTTTCAGAAATATGACATTGTTATCAGAAATTGAAATTCTCGGAAAAAAATCACTATAAATTATAAGAAGCGACAGTAGAACAAAGAAATGTTACTAGTAATTTATATTAAAAACCGTCTGAAATATGTTAGAAATAAAAATTATATCCGATTTTATAAGCTCAATATATTGATATTTAAAAAATTCAAATCTACAAAATAGCAGAAAATCGCCTGCTATTTTGCAGATATATTTAATTTACAAAATATCAAAGGATTGTTATATGTGTTTTGTGCAAAGAAATGAAAATATTTTCAAAAAAATCAGTTACGACATTTATACATGATATATAAATTGTTGCATTTAATAAAGATAAATGAGTCAGGAGAAACTTTATAAGAATTAAATTTACAGCTTCAGTAAGGCTTGAAAAATTTATTTAATCACAAATATGATTGAAAAATTGACAACAATTTGTTTATGTGCTAAATAACTATGACGCATTCATTTGAGTTACAAGTTATTTAATAACATAAAATTTAATTCATTACTCTTTCATGCGCAATTAGTAAAAAAATGTTCCAGAAAAAGAAAACAAAAACTGCAATAAAAAGCTTTTTCTAGGGGGCCAGAAGCAGTAAAACCGCAAAAAAGCAACCTGGTTAAAACGGAGAGGAGAGATGACCAATTAACACCACGGGGATGGGGAAAGCAGTTGTTATCTTTCTTAAGTAACTTTTCCGAATTTCGGTTCCCGCAACCTAAAGATTAAATAATACTTTTCTAATGCCTTCACATTTTAAATCTTAATTCTTATAGAGAAAATTGACATGTTTTGAAGAAAATTGATTTTAAATTTTGTATTTTCATCTATATCATTTAAGAAGGCATCAGTTCTCCAAAAATGAAGTTTATTTAATTTAAAAATTAATTCCAGTCTTTCTTCAAAACGATTTCTTTTGAAAATAATAATTTAGTATGGAAATGTTTGTAGTAATAAGACAGCTGAGAATTATTCATATATACATGAGTGCCCGAACAAAAGGCACGACGTATTTAATTTAGTATTTTTGATTCATGTATATATATATATATATATATATATATATATATATATATATATGCTAAATTTCTAATTTTTTCCAAATGCTCTCAATCAATAACAAATTCTCAGAGTGAAATAGTCTTATCTATAGTAGTTAAAGAATTGACAATAGTTAAAATTTAAAATCTATAATAGTTAGAACTTCGGACCCAACAAAATCGATTAACTTCCTTTTTTTTTAGGTAGCAATGTCCAATATTATTAATTTCGCGTTGAGAAGATTTTTTATTATCAATAAAAAATATTCAGCAAATTTGATATTTGGCTCTGTAATGATTCTCCAGGTATACAGTTTTTTTTAATCGGTATAAACTATCTCATTTTAAATCATAACCTTATAAATTTTATTTTCATCATTTTCATTATTTCAAAATATTTTTAAGACATGTTTATCGGCTATAAGTTTAGAATATAACATTTCGAGCCATTCCATGAGATTTCTTAAAAATGCAATATATTTCTTAATAATGCAAATATTTGAATGTATAAGAATGTTAATTTGAAGGTATTTAAGTTTTGATAGTCAATATTTTATAATTAAGGAAATTTATGATTTTTATAAATAGTTTCTATGCATTTCTTTTATTATTAAAACTTTCTCTAAAAAGATAAATATAAGTCCACTAAAAATAATTTGTAAACAATAGAATATAAAGTACGCATGACTTATAATCGAAAGATTGGTGTTATTTAGCAATTTATCTTCCTTTACTTTCAGAATTTTCTATTCTATTTTTTAACCCCTTCGCAAACATTGTCGTGTCTAATACGCACATCGAATTATTGAATTTTCAGTTTTAATCTTGCATCTAAGTGAACAGAAACAAGCATTTAAAAATGCAAAAATCACCTAGAAATGCATCAACATTTCAAATAATCGTTATATTATTATAAGAATCAAGATAATAATATATATTTAAGATAGTATGCGTCATCTAATTAAACTAACAATTTAAGTAAAATAAATTCGTATGCCAAGGGGTTAAAATCTTAAATTGAGATTGAACGAGACTTAGTACAAATTACTAATATTTTCTTGAAATGACGTTTTTGCAAATTTATGAGATTATATTTTTGAGTCTAATGATATCAGTTCTCTTATATACCCTTAAAGGCCCTATCACACGGCGAAATTCCGTCAGCACTTTCTTCGGCAAACGATGACGAAAGTGACGTCACTTGAGGATTTGCTTTCTGGTAAACCTAAAAACTTAGGTTTACGTTAGGGCGCGTTTATCGCTCTTTATCATTGATTCCTACTTAGTTTCTCCTACTTAGTGAATATCGGCAGTTTTCTTATTTCATAATTCGTGGGATTCTAGTCAAGACGTTGCTTTAATTTGCAATTAAATCTGGGATAATTTTTTAAGTGATCGCATCAGGCTTCAATGAATGCAAAAGCATTACAATAATAGCTGTAATTTTTTTTAAAAATCAAACTATCTTGAAATTTGTCCATTGCAATTCTAGACACATTATCGAATTAATTGGAATTGAATCACTTCTGCTTCAAATTTAATTTTTTAAATGCTTAATACAATGAATATAACAAGGATTGTAAAATAAGACAAGTTGTACATTTATCGAATTTGGAAATACTTTTCTAGCCATTGTTTCCTTTGAATGTCATTTTCATTTCTAATAGTATCAATCTTTTTGTTATATATTGTAAATATTTATCGTACCATTCTACTAATTGTAATGTTTTTATCAAAATTAATAACAATGAATTCTGTAAAATAATAAAACTTTTTAATTATTCTTAGTAACAGTTTTGTAATTATTTTTGTTGTAATAATGATAAACAAAAAAAAATGCTCCTTTTGTGTTTGTATTTTATAAATTCCTTTAAATACATCTTATCAATATTAAATTTAAAACAAAAATATATTGAAAAGAAAAATGATTTGTGGACGTGCATTCAATTAAGCTTAAAAGGTGCATACCATCATAAATAGTGCTGAAATTTTAAAATCAATTTTAAGTACCTTAAAAGTGCTTATTTTTCTGGAAAAGTGCAAATAAAACTAAAATTGATAAATAAAACAGAAGAGGAGTGCCAATACATTTAAAACAAAATTAAATAACTTTTGAAATCTAATGATTTTTGTCTATATGAAAACTGATATTTGTTGGATCCATCTCGACAAATTTTAGGTTTTGTGTATACAAAAATAAAAACTACTATTTCTAGATGTGAAGTACAAATAATTAAAGTTAGGAATTTGAAATATGGCAAGAAATTGATTCTGGAACATAAAAAATTCACTAAGAACATATTTTTTGGAATTTTAATTAAAAATAAAAACAGGATTTAAATGCATTACCACCATATCATTGAATAAGAAGTATTTTTTACTGTTTTAAATTTGATTGAATGTTTTTCCCCTCCTTTTTTATTTTAAAAAAAATAATTTTTGAGAATGTATATTGGACTTGATTTGTATTTATCATTCCTTTAAATAATTTTTATTTTCCCACATCAGTTCAAAATTATAAAACAATTCATCGAATAGGATTCTTCATTTGATAAATATTTGTAAATTCTAAGGCATTACACTATTTAGTCTCGCTCATTTCTAAAATTACTTTTAAAAAATGAGTTAAATGTTTTTTTTTTTCATTTTATTTGCAATTCCAGAGGGTTTTTTTAAAAAAATCTTTGTGGATTTATTACTAATATTTGTGAAAAATAGGAATAATTAAATAATTTTCATTCAATAATAATAATCAAAAATAATTTTTCAAAATATGTTATTGCATTTTCCTTAGTTTTTTCAAATCTAAAGTATTAAAACTTCATTTATTTTTACATAGATATTAAAAAATAGGTTTTTCTTAAAATTTCAAATTCCTAAACATTTTTTTTAAATCCCTAAACATTACATCAGGAATGCGAAGCAATAAAATACTTGTTTTTTAGTCTGACTATTTCCAAATGTGTGACCATTCTATGCAACTTTCTCAATGCAAATGTATAATCAGAAATCATTCTAAATTAACTGTTAATTTGTTAAATTTAAAAGAAAAAAAATGTAGAAAAAGAAGCCTAAATTTTATTGTCTATCATACCAAAGATGATTTAGTGTTTTGCTAATGATAAAAGTATGATCATTTTTCTATTTTTGTCAAAACCAAATATGTTTTATATTTCTGCAACATTGCAGGAACATCTAAGTATTAAAATTTAAAATCACTATTATATTTTTCACTCTAACATTGAAGTTAAAATTTTTTAATCGTATAGAAGGTGTTTACAAACTATTTAAGGAATTACTATAATCAAAAGATTATACTATTATTTGAATAAATAAAGGCTGAATATGGTCAAATATATTTCACAAAAAGAAAACAATTCACATCAGCATTAATATTTTTTTATTTACTTAAAAATATCCTGTTGGATCTGAAAATTCCATCACAAGTTCGAAGATCCTTAGTTCTCCATACGGTAGTATAAGTTTTTTTTAAGTGGGGCAATAAGTTGCCCCACAGAATGGGAAAAAGATACCGACTTCGCTTTTTTCCTTCTGTCGAAACTATTTTTATTATTTAGTAATATGTAAGATTAAATGCATGCATCTTTAGTACAGTAGAGCCAATTACGCCATTCTTGGCACGCTACGTCACTTCCAAAGTTTCACATGATTGGTTGAATTTCGTTTGTAAACAATATTTCCGTCACTATCGTGGACATTTTCAAGCCGGTTAAAAAAAGTTGACGATGACGGAAATCTTGCTTGACCGGTTGCCTGCGGGCACAAATCGACAACTGTCGACGAAAGTGCTGACGGTATTTCACCGTGTGATAGGGCCTTAAAACACCTTGAAGAGATAAATAAAAAGAATCATAAGAAATACTATTTTAATTGTTAATTTATTTCAGTTCTTTTGAATTAAAAATATTTCATAGAAAATCAATTTAAAGCAAAAAGAGTTAATAAATTTTGTAAATGTGAACATTATAAATTATTTCCCGATAAATTCTAAAATCCACAAAATTTTAACAAGCAAAGCATTTTTTTTTCTTTTATCACATTGCCAACCATAATATTGATGATATCTAAACAAATTTATTGATATATACGCGATTCAAGCCTTTACGCTCTCTGTTATAAAATTTTAAAAAAAGTATTAAAATTTGCGAGAATTTTTGTGCATCTTTCCCAAAATGTTTTTATAAATCAATGAAGAGAAATTTATCACTGGCAATTAATTTAAAATATTTCTTTTATTTTTAAAACAGCTTTATAATAAGCCATAATTCTGTCTTTTAAAACACGAAATCCTTCAGAGCAGCAGAATTCTCAAGCAAACCAGATACATAAAATTTAATTATGCTAATATCAAATCATGTCAATTGAGGCAATTTAGTAATTATGGTGTTTATATCCAGTTAAGAATGATATAAATCCATATGAAGTTTGTTTGAAGCATTAAATATCGACAAAAACTTGTTTAAAGACCCAAATCAATATTTTTCTGTGGATACATGAGGAAGAAATCTAGTTTTCGTACAATGACAAATTGCGCATAGCTTCCAGCGATGGGGAGAGTAGACTCTTTGTGTAATAGGAAGCTCTCTGCGTGTGATCAAAGGTCCCACCGTCCGCCACTATTTGTGGGTGGTCTGTTCCTGTAAAGAACATCAGCGGGTAAGGGACTTTCCCAATGCATGACTGAAATAGTGATGGGAAATCTCGTTCATTTCAAAGATTCGACTCAAAATCGTTCGTTCACCAATTTGACCCGTTCGTTTCAGGTCGTTCGCGAACGACCTCTTCAGACTCATCGAACGAAAGAATCAACTCTTTCGTTCGCGAACGAATGAACTGGACTCTTTCGTTCGCGAACGATTAAACTAGACTCTTTCGTTCGCGAACGAATGAACTGGACTCTTTCGTTCGCGAACGATTAAACTAGGCTCTTTCGTTCGAGAACGAACGACTTTGTTGCTTCTGTGCTGACTCATTACGTCACTTCCCAATCCGGAAATTTCCGGTTGTATTGTGATTATTGTGTTTACTTCTCGACGCATGTGTTGTTATTTTGCTAAATAGATTGTTCTTTCTGAGAAATATGTTATGCATAAAACAGAAAAGGGGGGAATGCTTACACTCTTATGATTCTATTCCCCTTTCGCAGGACGGGATGACTGTCTAGGTTTTGTAATTTTAAACATTAGTTATTTTACTGCCTGAGATTACAGTGTTATTTAATGGTGTCTGTAATGCTTTTTAAAAACGTTTTTTTAGGTCCAATTTTACTCTTTATTTTATTATGAAATTTTTCCTTTTATTTATTTATTTTATTTACGTAATTATTTTAATATGAAATTTTGTCAGTACGTAGCTTTATTATTACGTTTAGATAATTCCATAAAAAATAAAGCTCAGTCACCACTGGCACTATTTTAACTTTTGAGATATTATATCATTATTTATAATATTATTCAATAATTTTTAAGTAACATTAGTAATATTTTTATCATGTCAGAACCTGATGTTGTTTTTGAGACGAGGTACTTAGGGTCAACAAAAATCCATAGTCGAAAAATAAAAATTTTATTATCTGCACGAGCATCTCAAAAAAATCAGCTTTTAATAATGTATTTCCATTGCATTTACAAAGCTCCAATTTTTAAAAAATAAGTTAATTATTCCAGCAAATAAAACCTAGAAAAATGTAACTTAGAGCACATGATTATATAAAATGTAATAAATAGGAAATGTGATATATTTTTTAAAATAAAAAAGTGACTAATTCAATGAAACAATTAAAACGAATAAAAATATTATTTAACTATCACGAGCACGGGTAGATTTACCGTTCGAGAAATTATGTTCTGATATGATGCATCGAAATATGCACGATTTCATTTGAATCTTTTCAATTTATTCCTCTTTTATTTATTTTTACTTCCTGGAATATATGCCAATAGTCGTATGAATTGAATTAAGGACAGGATTCACTTTGAACTCAACTTTTGGACAAGCACCTTTGTATAAGTATGCATATGTAAACTGGGTATTTTCTAATTAAAGTATTTTTTCAGTTTTATAAAAATGCATAGTTTTTGCTAAAATAATTCTTAAAAATTATTTATTAAATTTTAAAATTTATTTTTGTATTTACAATACACAGACTATTGTAAAATTATGCCTATTTTGATTTGACAAAAGCGTAGAAATATATATTTGCATATATATAAACTATTAATACTAAAAAAAATTAAGTCAACTTTCTGAAAGTGCAGACTGGCATGCCGTAAACTCTATGACGAGTTTGGCAGAAAATTTGACAGATGTTTATAAAATATACACTAGGTATGTGTACCCAAACTTTAACTATCCAGCTTTTATCGTTCTGTAGTTCCCATACTAACTGACGTTTAAAACAGTCAGATAGACAGATTTCTTCTACACTGATGTTACAGAAAATTTGATTGAAATGTAAGTTTGGTGCTAAGATCTTATACCAAATTTCATCCATCTAGCTCAAAAGGCTTTTGCATTATTTTTGTCAAACATAGACATTTTCTGAAAATGTGTTTTCTAATTGAAGGAAGAATGAAACGTGGAGATTCATTAAAATCTTGAGTTCAAATTTTTTTGTCAATTGCGATATTTTCTCTAAATTTTATAAATGAGAAAATAAAAATGCTAATTGAAGCATATATATATACATATATATATATAATATAAATTTTTTCTTAAAACCAGAGCGAGATAGTATATTGCAGTGTTTCAAAATTTAACAAAACAAGAATATTTAAGCAAGTAAATAATAACATAAAAGCAATTTTAAACAAATGAGAATGAGCACCTTTCTTTCTTTTTTTTCATTTATAACTATTTTTACAGCTGAAAAATAATTGGATTCAATGATACAATAATAGATGTGACATTTATTTACTTTGAAAAAAAATTATATATATATAAACTTTTAAAAAATAAGTAAATTATTTATCATGACAGCAGTGCACGTGACTTAAATAAAATTTATTTTATATTTTTTTATAATATCTTAAATTTACGAATAAAAGAGCACGCAAAATACAAAAAGACAAATAAAATTTTCGAATTGATTCATTTTAAGACTATATTGTATTATAAAGTATTTCTGAAATGTTTTTTTAATTAGTAGTATTAAAAGGTAAATTTTGGTATCATAACAGAAAAGTTGTAATATACTCCAACATTTTTTCAATAAAAATCTTTTACAGTTAAAACTTCCTGAAATCTCCAATATAAATAAACGGCAATGCCCTCCTTCACCTCCATCCACCAGAAGAAGAAGAAAATTCCCACACTTTCTGATTCCAGGAATTGAAAAATGTTATCGCTACCTCCCATAAAGTACTTCCTTTTTTCTAAACGAGTGTCCAAAATTTGTTGTGATAAAAAAGCTAAACGCCGTGTAATCACCCAAGGTCAACTACTAGTCTTTTGCTAAGCGACATTGAAACATCTGCCTCCTCTCCCCTCCCCCTGTTTTCCCATTCTTTTGCGGACATAACCACCAACATCTTATCTCTAGGAGGTTCAGGCATGAAATTAGCAAGTTCCCCACAGTCATTCGTAAACAGGAATAACCAGGTCCACACACTCGTTCGCGAACGACTGTGTGGATCCACACACTAGTTCGTAAACAGGAATAACCAGGTCCACA
>JAOUZG010036525.1:2478503-2525390 GCA_026289955.1 Argiope argentata | reverse complement strand
ATTTCCACACTGCACAAACATTCCCCACACCTCGACCCATTTCCACATTCAACACATCCTCACTGCACATCTATTCAACACACCACGACCAATTTCTACCCTGCACACTCATTCCTTACACCCTCCTATCAACAATTTCCACACTCCTCTCACCTTTCAAGAGATGCCCCGATCCATAGCATTTCCCATACTCTCCAACCAATAATTTCCACACACATTTCCCGCGCCTCCAACAGTCTCAGAACTCTACACACATTCCTCACAAAATAACCAACAATTTCTGCATATTTTTTCGAACCAAATACGTGCCATAGTCAGCTCCACCAGCTTCATGCATCGTTTGCCAAATCTATTCAACCATTTTCCCCCCTCTGATCATAGTTATTAATAACACTTTACGCACACAACTATATATCTGGCAAGATGCAAAATTTTCTAATCTCATACATTCAACGTTTTTATAACTAAAGGATTAGTTTAATCGACATTCGAGGAGCTTCCTATATTTTAAATCGTATTTAATGCATAGAAGAAAATTCTTCCGCAAAACGTGAATGTAAAGACAATCTTGGCATCGCACTTATAATTTGAAAGGGTTATGTAAAGTTTTAGCAAGCAAACGCCTGGATATGCTTCACAAATTAGGCAACCATTTTAAAAATTTACCTAGACTTCCAAAAATACTTTGAATGTGTGTAGTCTGTGAGCAAGTGGTTTTTGATATTTTAGCACTAAGCTGACATTTGCAATTTAGTCTCATAAGTGGTGAGCTATTTCAGAATATAGTCTCGCTATTACTTCGGACGATGTAGATGATTAGAAAGATTTAATTACATTTAGCGATTAACATCGATCAAAATTCTGGCAGTTCAAATTATGAAATCGAGGAAATTCAAAGACGCGAAGCTTGTCAAAATGCTTCAGCTTTTTTGGGGATTGCTAACTTATTCAGAACCCAAAGCCCTGCCAATTTCGAGAATTACCTTACTTCTTATTTCGGTACTCAGATGATCCAAGACAATATTTGCAGTTTAGACAAAAGAATTTTGTTTACTCGATATATCACTACCATCAGAAATTTTAATTTCTTGTTTGTGAATTTTAGATTTTAATGGATGTCGCATTGCAAGGCTCGAAATTATGAAATTGAATGAATATGTGAAGGGAATGGAAATTTGAAAATTGAGAAAGTAGAGGAATTGTCAATAGTGTGCTAATTCATGGGATAATTCATTTTAAAAATCCACTCTTCTCTCGAATTCCATTCTTTACAAGGGTCTAAAATTAAATCAAAACCAATAATATTTTCAATAAAGAACTTTATTAATCTACTGCTGATATCAAAATAGATGTATTGCATAATACTTAGAAATTTATCTTATTCTATACTTAGAGGCTCACATTAGATACAAAAAGCTTAAGATCCGACTGTAAGGAAGTAATTTTTATAAAATTAATAAAACCTACGCAAAACCACTTGTTCAACGTAATTTCATGTAATAAATCTAGCAAAATTTTTGAAATATTTGTCATTGCATATATCGAACCATGATTCATCCTGAAAGACTGGCAGTACAATTAAAATTCCATTTCTAGATTGTCTTAAATTATAAAATTGAAATTCCCACGTTGTAATATTTATGTCCCGTTTTAAAGCAACAAGAACTAATTTGGGATGGATCAAGTAATTTTGAACCGTGCTTACATTAAGAGGACATTACTTGATGTGACTTTCCCTCTCCAAAGTTCATCACCACGCTAGCGGTAAAACGTCTGGATCCAAATGATTTAAAGCTCGCACGACTCACTTTAACTACGTTTCTTCGGGGGAATCGGGTCTCGAAGTTGAAGTATTCCAGTTTCGAAGCCAAACCTCACCATTACGACTTTTGAAATTCTTGAAATAAATCTACAACTAGGTTTAAATTTTTGAATTTTATATGCATTGAAATTAGGTTTTCATTTTATTGAATAAATTCCGAAGACTCTTAAGCCGACAATCTAAATAATTTCAAGCAACTCTCACTCGTATCTTAGATTTCACCTCGCAATTTTAATATCAAAAATATAACTATAGTACTTTCATTTATTTTTATTAAATACCCTTGTGCATGATAAGTTATTCCCTCCTACAAGTTTGGTCAAATCCAATTTCAAATACCAATCTTGCACGAAACGAATAATATATGTAGTAATTCATAAAATTTACTATTGAAAGTAAAACCAAATAATTGTAATTTAAAGAATTAACCTAAACATTGCGAATGTAACAGTTTTTATCTATCCGGAATTTTTTATCCTTCATGCATCCGAGTTAGAATGGCGGCAGATATTGAAATCACGCATCAAATTTCCCTTTAGAATTCCCCGAATGAGAATCTCGGGCGTTTCAGAGCCCTTTGAATTATGAATGCATAGAATGGAATATCGAGACTGCCTCATAGATTTACGATAAAAAGCATCAC
Organism: Argiope argentata; assembly: GCA_026289955.1. Taxonomy (NCBI): domain Eukaryota; kingdom Metazoa; phylum Arthropoda; class Arachnida; order Araneae; family Araneidae; genus Argiope; species Argiope argentata. The sequence goes on along the minus strand of JAOUZG010036525.1, from coordinate 2,522,925 downwards.
TTTTTTAGACCTATGAACTTTATTGAATTAAGAATCTCGCTGATAAATGTTATAACAAATAAATGATAAATATTTCAACATTTTCACTCGGTTAATTAAAATTGATTTTAAAATACCTAAACAGTTAATTAAAGTTTTAATGAGAAATATTCAACTTTCTTTCAGGCAGAATCTAATCTATTTTTGGACACCATTCAATGTTATACTATTTATTACTTAGCTTAATCGTTTTAAATATTCCATTTAACCTACTTTTTAAAAGTTTAGACTATTCCAACATTTTTAGAAAATATTTTAGCATTTAACTATATAATAGCTTCAAACTAAAAGCAAACACGTTCCAAACTACCAGAAATACGTTAAAAATTATCGGAATTCGTGCAATTATGTGATCTTTGAATAGTCCAACGACGTTGACTGCCTTCGTTATCACCTCACAATGAACACAGAATCTTATCTGGAAGCCACTGGTTTTAAATTAAAAATAACTTGCATTCAATCAATAATTCCTCTGATGAATCATTTACCAGGAATCTCCCATTTCTCAAGGCTGGTGCAGTATGGCTTCAAACAGAACTGATGACTGCTTTTACAAAGTCAAGATCATCTGTCCCTTCTTTAGAAACTTTTTTTCCCTTCGAGACTCTGGGAAACTGAAAATAAAATGGCATTAATAATTATAAAAATTAAAACAGTTTTTACAGAAATTGAAAGAAATAACTGAAGAGAAAAAAATACAATACCTATAGCTGATGCTTAGAGCTCTGAATGTCTATTGAGATAAATTGTAATAAAACTTATGGGAGATGAATATCTACAAGAAAGCTAAAATTTTACTAGTTAAAAAGAATCAATTGCAGAATTCAGAGTGACATTCTTAATTTATGTCATTGTTAATTGAAATATAGGTTAGGAGACAGGGAATAATGTCCAGACTAATAGCTTTCTTTCATAAGAATTGAGAAAATAATTATTAAATTACACCGCAAAATTTTAAGGTGTTAATAGATAAGTTTTAAAATTCTTTTATCGAAGTTTTTGAGAGTATCTTATTTTCAATCAACACTTTACGAAGAACGATTTTATTACAATTTAATATCATTGGTTTAATTTTTTGGGGGTAGCAAAATCCATTTCTTGTGTTTGCCTATTAAGATATATAGCCTTTGAAAACCAGTAAAATATTTAGTTATTTTTATGCATATATTTAAAAACTGATGATTAATGATAATAAACCATTTATGATTGAATCAAGATTTCCATCCAACTTCCACCGAAGGAATGAATTTTATTCAAAAATTAAAGAGTTAAAAATATTTTAAATCTTTCATTTATTCTTAATGAGTGGGCTTATTTTGAAATTGGTTATTAAAAGAAACTTCCATTTTTTTTGAAGACAAGTTTTGAAAAATGGACGAATTCATTAATTTTTTGAAGCATTTCAATAAAATCAACCAATATCAAATAACAAATATCACTAGTTGTAGATTTAAAACTAGTTGTAGATTTAATTCGATGCTAAGATGTATTTGTTTCTAAACAGAAGAAAATGAAATTTAATTACGAAACAAGTTTTTAATTACTGTGCATCCAACACGACGGGAAAGTACAATTATAAATTTAAAATGTGTATTATATCGGCATAAATTAAACAATCGATTAAAAATAATGAATAGGCAAAGATTCAAAACAAATCAAGTCATAATAAAAGGATAATTGTTGAGACAATGTTATAAAAATGCATCAAGGCAAGTTCCGAAACAATAATTAATGGCTTTCGAAAGACAAAATTAATGTTCCAAAATAAAGATTTTATTTAAACTACCATGAATCAGCTATAGATTCTTGATCCAAATGTGATATAGAGTTAATATGTATATTCTAAAACAATTCCAAGAACATTTTTTTCATTCCGATTCAGAAACACAAACCAGTGCATACTTTTGGATGTCAATGGAATGTAAAGCTTTGCATAGGCGATTAACGGCGCTACAGCTGGAATAATTTATGCAGATAAACAGAACGAATTTAGTTTGGTGGGGAGTGACAGTTTTAAGTGCTCGTATGTACGTCCCTTGGTAAACGGGAAAGTTAATGGCCTGTAAACTTTGCATATGATTTACAGAGTTTACATAAAATCTCAAATTTTTTGATACAGTCGAGTGGAAACGATATTACATAATCCATAGCCTGTAATTAAATTCCTCTATTTTATAAACATTTTCAAAAATATTTTAACATAAAACAATCCCTGTAATGTTAAAACTTGGATTATAAAACCATTCGCATCCAATTGTCAGACATACTAAAATTCACAAATGACCCGAAAAGAGGTATAAAAACCAATTCTGCTCTAAAAAATATTAAATGTAATCGGTGCGAGAATTAATGGAATTAAAAACTAGAGGACTAGTGATATTCGATTCTCTTTTACACAAGAATTATTTTCAAGCATCTGTTGGAAAGGATGAAATATTTTGATATCGATATAGCCTGGTCAGGTGTTTAAATATAAGTTTTGGTTAGTGAACACTTCTAAACAGAGTTCAGATTCCTCTGGAATTCTTGTTTGAAATGCAATAACATCATTTATTTAGAAGACTAACCTGAATTAAAAAAATAAATATTTCATTTTCATTGAAAGGCCATATTGTTTTAAATCTATCCGTAAAAATCAAGAATAACTTATTGAATTACTACTATTAATTCACACTCCCTATATTATATACTAATTATATCTTATTTAAATTTTGAATTTTTAACAAAATACTTTATTTATCCACTCGTTCAAATACATTTTTTAAAACTTATAGTAGATGACACTTGATGTAAATACAGTTTTTTTTCATATATTAATTCAATATTTAAAATTACTTTTCAATACAGAATTTTAGCAGTTTGTAATGAAAATTGAAATCAACAGGCAGTAACTCAATCCCGTAAAATGGAAGGATTTCAGTATTTTTCTCATGAAGGTGAAGAATAAAATTTCAATTTTTGTGAAAATCGATAATTTTTGGATAAATTATTTATGTTAATTGTAATTATTTAATAAAAAGTAACTAAAATAAAATTTCTTGATCTTAGTAGGAACTGACTTTAAAAATTTATATTATTTATTTATTTAAGATTATATTCGATTTATGCATATGCAACTTTCTAAATATTAAAATTTCAGTTTTAACAACTACCGCAGAAGTCAATTGGAAGTCAAATTCCATTCCAAGCCACCTTTGTCTTAATTACCAATTTCCCCTTTTTTAAAATTAAAAACTTAGCAATTTTATGTAACGGACATGAATGATTGAAAATCACGAGAAAGAACGAAGCGTTTTGATGTAAACTTTATTTTGATTACTCCATATATATTTATCCTCAATTTTCTAATAAATTTTTGCAGGCAGCATATTCATATAACTGAACCCTAATTTTCAGAATTTAGTGGTCCACGCACAATATTTAGTTTTAAACGTATTAATCTAACAGCCATTTTTTAAACTTCATACGCATATTTATTAAAATAAGTCAAATTATTTTATCCACACATTCAACAACAGACTCGAACTTCACTTCTTGGCATCTGGTAGTTAATGTGAAATTTCTAATTTTATAATCTTCGGCGCATTAGCTATATTCTTAAAATTTATAACAAAATCTTGTATAAAATGCTCATTTTTTGCCATTATTTTTTAGTTTGAAGAATCGAGAATAAATCTCCAAAACCTATAAAGTTAAGAAAAATCCATAAATTTTCAGGAGAAACTATTCTTAGGAAAATATTTTAGACAATGCAGATATTTTAAAAGCACGAATAGTTTATATGCAACTTCAATTGAATATATTTTAAATTTTATCCTCGAGCAGTTAAAAAGTGATAAATCAATTAAAATCTTTTTATGACGAATTTATAGCTTTTCAGCCGCTTTCCATTAAAAAATTTAATTTGCTTTTTCTACTGAAGTTTTTAAGAATAAAAATATACCATTAATTTAAGTCACTTTCAGTTTGCATATCAACTGAATAGGTACAACAAGGCTTGAGTTTAAGACAAAATTTTGCCTTTTTAATAAACTAGTTTTCCCATCAACATTTTTCCTCAATTCAACTGTAACAAAAACATATGCATTTTCTTTGCGATCAAGTCAATCTTATTCTTTTCTAGAGCAAAAATTTTCATAGTAATTTTTCGAAAATTCAGTTTAAAAATGTTTACAATTTCATCTCAAATTTCAATTTGTAACTAAATAAACAAAGTATGAATAATAAAGAAATGCTTTTTTTCTGGCCAACTATTTTTAGCTTAAAAATCTATAAAATGATAGTGACCGCACATCTTTGATACGAAGAGCATTACTTCCAGCATACTCTCGTGTGATCAAAGCAAATATTACAATCTTCAAACAAGAGTCATAAATGAAACCCGAAAATTAATACCAATCTTACATAAACATTCACAAAAATATTACATACCTTTTCATTATCTGAAACTTGAATTTTGTTTCTTATCAATACTTATTCGCTTCATTACAAACACATTCCCCAATATTTAATGGCTAATAACTAACGAATGAAACTGAAATAAAAATACTCAAGCACTTAAGGCTTCTTCTAAAATTATCAAAGAAACAGCTCGAATTTTCCAGATAACTATGAAATAAGAATCGATTTTTGATTCTTGTCTTACCAATATGTAAATCTTAATTGATCCAATCGTTCTCTTCTTCTCAAAATTTAAATAAGGTAGCTGCCCAAAAAGTATGGCAGTCAATAAAATAAGAATCATACTAGACAAACGGATGCAAACTCAGAAATGAAGTTGAAGCATGTTTAGTGGTGACTGTTAATCTTAATATACAAATTTACTTTCATTTAGATTAGAACTTTTATAGAATAATCTCATTCATGGATATTTCACATTTAAAAAAGTAAAAGTATTAAATCTGAAAGCATAGATCAAGGGAAAAAATCATTTGACTTCTCTTTTGCATTTTTTTAATAGATCCCTTTAATAACGTGAATTTAAAAGTCCAATTTTGGATCCATTCCTTTCATACTTTCATTTAGTTTTATGTCATTGATTAGAAGGCTTTGACTATTACCGAAATAAATAATTGCAGATCGTATTTCAAAATAACATAAATAGACTGAATTTTTCACATTTTTTATAGCTAAGGCAAGCGTATTAATGCCCTCTTTTGACAACATAGGAGCTAGCTTGGAATGGATAGCATAATACTTAATGATACTTAAATTAACGCCCCTTTCAGTAAAGCTCTACGCCAAACCATTGAAGAAATATTTCGCATAAAATATCAAATTTATCTCTATCAGTGATTAAAGATCCCGAATGTCTGTACAGTGAATTTGGACCCAAAACCAAATTAGTGCGAAAGACACCAGGATATCAAAGCGACATTTCCTTTAAAATATCTATAAAATTAATTTTTCTGGTGTCAAATTCTTGAGCATACGCAGAAATGAATGCATTTTCTAAGCACTGTACATATTGACTAGAAATCCAGCATATTTCATATAAGGCCTAAAAAATGGCATTTATAAGTGTATGTGTCATCCCTAAACGGATAAATGTAGCCGACTCGGTAGAGCAGAAGAATGATCCTTTGATGTTTTTCGTTCCCTAGTTTGAATATCGGAACCGATGATATTTTCATTTATATATAAAAAGGAAATGTATTGTTAAAATATTTATATATGTATTAGTAATTTTAACTATTATTTCATGATATGCGCAGAGTAAAGTCCTATTCTTAACATTAGTGTTTTTACCTTATTAGAAACTTACATTTTATGGCCACTTTATGTTTGAAATAACCCTGAGCCCCTCAAGTAATACGTGGCGAGGTGGATAGAAAGACTGACACATTTGTACATTTTTGCTGGTCTTCAAATCAAGTTTCAATTCCGCTTAATAGTTCTTTATAACTTTCATTTTTTTTTCTTTTGAATATTTTTCTGAACACCAATTGTATTGTTACTCTGAATAATTCTAAAAAATATAAAAAAGAAAACATTTCGTTAAAATATTTACAGATTATTTGTTATTTTAAATGTCTATTTTATTTATTTGCGCAGAAGATATTCCTCTTTTTTATATTGGAATTTTAGTTCAGCTTACCACCATATTAGTAACTTAAATCATGTGGTTCGTGTCACGAGCGTATTTTATCTCTGAAAAAAGTAGTATTGTATATCTAAAGAAATGATGATTAACTCCCTTACATACTTTCTTTTGATGTTTCTTAGTATCCATTTCATAGCTATAAATATTGTGGAAATTCTGATTATGAATTAATGATGTAAAACAAGAATAAATCATTCCAACGAGCAGTCATTTAAAATATTTTAATTTAAACGAAAAATTTGAAGAAGCAATTTTGCTCTTATTTGCAAGTGTCTATCTTAAGAATAAATAAGATTAAGTCTGATTATAGTTAACATTTAATAACCACAATTTATTATTTTGACTTCTGAACAAAAGTTTGAGAAGAATGATGATTTTTTTTTTGAATGAGTTCATCTGTTGCCAACATTGTTGCTTCTCTATTGTAACCTATATCATTGAAACTGACTACAATATAGTCTTCAAGAAAGAGAAAACTACTGTTCGCTAAACCCAGATAAATAAAGCTGAAACTCAATTCCTTTTAATTGTTTCTTTATCAGTTTGTAAATCTATTGAGAAAATTCTTTGAAGCAAACAATTCGCATTCGAAAAGAACTAAAAAAAGAAGAGAATGGAATTATTGTATTTCCAAGCATTGAACAATGTGAGAGCTATCGTCGGTTTTCGGGCGCCTATCACTAATGTTGAGATCAAGCGTGACCTCCGAGAGAGATATCTCTCGGAGGTCACGGATCAAGCCTCTTTCATCACAGTTTGCCTCGTTCCTACTGAATCCGGTTAGAACCGGAACAAACCGCTCTAAACGGAAACTGGACAAGACAGAAAAGTGATGCACTGGAACAAAAAGATATTTTTTTCTGTATTCCATGTTCTGTGATTCGATGTCACGTAATTGATTTGTGATTCGTCGTCACGTAAGATAGCTCGATGGATGGCGGTGTTCTTTGTTTGTTTCATTTTATGTCTATTTATCGCAAGGACAACCTTCAGGCGTTCATTGAAGACATAATCCGTGTGTATTCTGAGCCCTGATTATTGTGATCTATAAAAGATTGTAATTAAAAAATAATCGCATTGATAATATTAAGAAAAAAATTGAATCAAATAGTTCAATTTGGTTTCATTATAAAAAGTTGTGCAATAATCTTCATTTTTATGGAACAATATTTATTAGATGGCATGAGGATTATTTTGATTGTATAATATTTAAAAAATAAGACTGAAATTTATTTATTTTAGTAAAATTAAATTCTTACCATGTTATAATTCAAGCTAACACGACAATTATTTTTTCCTTTATGTATTACTTCTACAGGATAGAGTTCTGTGATATAGCATTCAATTTTTGTTGTCATCTGTATCACCTGATAGTATTCCAAAGAGATAGGTTTGTCCTAAAATAATCATTATGTTGTTTCAGTTGATACTCTAAATGGAGAAAATTAACTTTCGAACAAACTTGTTTGCACTTTTTAATTATTTTAATCTTTTTATAATTGATTTTACTATTTTCACTGTCAAAAGATAAAATTCCTGATTAGAAGTAAGGCTTATAATTAAAAATTGAAGTATTACATTTTGAGAATCTTCTTTATTATTATTCCCCGCTCATAAAATATCTAGAAAGATATTGCTTATATCTTATTTTATTTTAGTTTTTGTTATTCTCTTCTTTTTTTTTTTCATCTGATTGCAATATTTTTTTTAAAATAATCATACTACTGAGAATGCAGTTTTGATTTCCGAAGAAAAAAAAATTATATTTTGGTCTATAGGGAAAAACATTCAATTGCCGTACTAATAATATGCTAAAGTTCTCGATTTTTAACAAAACACTTCTTAAAAAATTTCATCATTTTCCTATCATTTTTTTAAAAAAAACCTATCAGCTCTTTATATTTTACTAGCTTTTTTAAACAAAACTTAATATATACATCAGCTTTCATGAGATCTCAGGATGTTAAATATTCAAAATGCTAGACTTGTAAGTAGCTGGAAAGATCCTCCTTGTCTGTCTGGCCACTTAAAAATTTCGTTTCAAAATTTTCAGACTAAATTTAGGCCACAAAAGATGGCGTTACTTTCTTATGCAAGCCGAAAACAGTTTGGTAAAAATTATTCTTCAACCAAAATGTTAAAAAAAATGTCTAAATCTTTTAATCTCCCTTGAAAATTTATATCATGTCAGAACAGATGTTGTTTTTGGGATGAGGATTTTGGCGTCAACAACAATAAGTAGGCAAAAAATATTTTTTTATTATATATACGAGCATCACAAAAAAAATCTGCTATTAATAACGCGTTGCCATTACATTTACAAAAGCTTTTATTTAAAGAAATAAGTTCATTACTACAGCAAATAAAACCTCGAAAAATGTCATTTTGAGCACGTGATTATATGAAATGAAATAAATAGGAAATGTTATTTTTTTTAACAATAAATGCGAGGCAAAAAAAATTTTTTTTGATCGTTTGCAATACTAAAATGACTCATTCAGTGAAACATTTAAAATGAATAAAAACATAATTTAACTTGCACGAGCACGTGATGCTTGGCCGTTCAAGAAAGTACGTTCTGCCATGATACATTGAAATATGCATAGCAGATTTCATTTAATGTTTTTATTTATTTATATAAACGATGAATCTTTAATAACCTGGATATGGAAATCTTCACAGCTAACGATTATGAAATAATAATTCCAAAAATTTTGAATTAACTCAGCATCAGCGATAATGATTAAATTAAAATTTCGAGTATTTTTCTTATTCAGAAAAGGGGGAAAAATAAATTAAATAATTGAACTCATGTGTCATATTTTGACTCGCAATCTTACAAATTCCAACATTCTGAGTAATTTCCAACAATACGATTTTCTTGAAGTATTTTGTGAAGATGAAGTTAAGTATGATTTCAGATGGCAACTATCTTCCGTTATTGCCATAGCTGTGTGAGAAAAAAAAATTACTGTAGGTTAAAAGTTTTGAAATTCAGGAAGAAGTTATATTGTTTTAAACAATAGATAGTAAGTATAATATGACTGTTGATGACATTGGAGTTATTCTTGGGCTATGAAAAGATAGGCAACTCGACGATTTTTTGAAAACTTCAGAAATATGCATCAATCTGCATTATATATATGCATCAATCTGCACTATATGTTTGAGTAAGGAAATAAGATACTTACCGTCGATCTTTATCATCACATTTGAAGGCATCGCAAATGAGTTGCTAAGCTGCCAATAATGGCAAACAACCGCCATTATTTAAAAAAGTGTGCAAACCTTAACTGTAGCCCGCCATTTTGTTGGTTTCGTAGGAGATCATTAAGCACTTTCTCTGTTCTGATTTTTTGACTCGTTAAAATGATTACAATTTGGGGTTTGCCTGCTAACGAAAAAGATGCAGTGACGTATTTCCAAAATTACGAATTCCATTTAAAAATACGTGTTTGAATAGACAGGAGACGAGTTTATACGTGAAAACGGATTAGGGTTTGGGACTATCTCCATTAATAATGCTCATGTACGTAATAAATAAACAGAGGTTTTATGTAAAATAAATAATAACACAGTTTTAATATAAAACTTTTGGCAGAATCTCAAACATTGTTATATCTAAACGAATTATTTCTGCCATATCTTTCTTATCAATTAATTCGGTTAAAATTTGATAATAATCTATAAGTTATGTGTTAAATTTAAGTGTCAAATTGCATCGATTTAGCACCAAGAAGTTTTGAATTATTGTACTCACAAGCAAGCATGAATTTAAAAATACTTTTTTCACATTCAGAGCGAACTGAAATATGTACATTATTAAAATTTTTGAGAGTGGATTTTTTATAAATTACAATACTTTATTTAAATATAAATATATTGGTAAGGGAGTAAAATTATATAAAGTTCGGTTCTACACTTTTATTCCCATAAGTTACAACTTAAATTTCTTCTGGTTGAAAAGAGTAACTTTCCCTAGTTTCGTTTATTTTTAAACTTCACGCCAATTTAGGATTAGAACTGGATCTCATCGCAATATATCACTTCAGATATATACGTCTTTTAGCGATAAAATAAATCTTATTTTATTTCATTTCCAGAGTTACTTTTTTAAAAGACATGAAACGAAACATGAACGCAAAAGTGAAAATAAATATACATCAATCACTAGGAATGTAATAAATTTGACGTCCCGTTATGATTTATTTCACATTTTCGAGCTTTAGACTTTTTTTACTCTTCCGTTCACTTATAAAAAGAATGAAGTATCAAAAGTTTCATTTTAAATTGTAACTAAAAAAATAATCTACACGAACTTTCGGGGTTTATCAAAAGGGGAAATAGGAAATTCGATCTTGTAATTGAAAATATCGGGATATAGTTTTGACATTCATTATAAATACAAAAAGAAACAACTTTTAAGATTTCCAAAAAAATATTATCAGTCTTAACACTTTGCGGTCCGATGTCGAGTTTGACTCGACATTCAAGAGTTTGTATCATTTTGATGTTTTATTTATTTATTTTTCAAATTTAATTGTTGAAAACGCCTACATAAATTTTAAGAGATGAAGATTATTTTTTCAAAGAAACTCGACTTAAAAGAATTATATCTATTTATTTTTCATAGCAATAAACAAATCTTTGTATCAGGTGAATAATTTTGCATCTAATTATTACTCGGATTGCAAAGGTTTAAATTTAATGTTCAAAAATTGAAATATCAAGAGAACTTACAGAATTAGACACATCAGCAAGTTTGAATAACAATTTATAGTACCTTAAGTAGAAATATAATTTTGTGTATGAATTTGGGTTTTGTCAAGCTGATACTACATTTTCTATCTTATAGAACGAATTTTGCGGTCACTAATGATTTATAAACAAAAGCTTTCATTCATAAAAAATTTTAAAAAATTCACCCAATTTTCTAAATTATTTTTTAGAGTATTCACTGATTGGCAAACTAGATAATAAAATTTATTTCCTTTTTTATTCAAAACCTGTAGCGAATAATTCTAGGAAATAATTAATTTTTGTTTTTAAATTGAAGAAGTTAACTGAAAGCTGACGAATAAACTCCTCATAAGTATTATCTTGCCATTTGGATTCATATTCCAATGATTCTTATGTTTAATACTAGTCTAAAAGTTATCAGATTTAAAAAATTAATCAGGCAGTTTTAGCCGCTTTCTGTAACTATAAGAATGGTAGTTTTCAAATAAGAGTAGAAAGAATATACAAGCTGCTTATAAATCTCTACTCATGTCACACATAAAAACAATTTTGATTAGACTAACATCAATGAAGGTATCGATTATTCGACTAGCCCTGAGGTACACATTAAAATCTGAATGACTGGTCAATACGAGAGCATTGATGATACTAAGTCTAATTCTAAGATCCATCACCGGCACGATATGAATACATTCCAACATCCGTCGGGATTAGCCATCTACACAACATTTCTGTAGACACCTGGGTGGATAGAACCAAATATAGCTCCGATAGTTTCATTTCTCCATATTTAAGAAGCCCTCAGGGAAAGAAAAAAGGGGATATGTTTCAAGAAACAAAAAATCTCATCCGAATCCATAAATAGGACATCCAATTTGGTATGGTTAGAAATGTAGAAAGGAAAAATTTCCTTTCAACTTAATTTCAGTAGAAAAATTGAACCAATTTCTTCACTACATAAGAATATGAATTTTTGATAATAAACTGAAATAAAATTTAAAATAAATTTAAAAAATTGAGATGAGTTGTTATTTAGTATAATAGTACAACAGCCAGCTTACAGAGAGAAAATTTTTAATTGTTACTCATATATTTTTGTAGACCTGAATCAACCTAAATAAGAAAATAATTGATTTACTAGCATAAAAAGTAAAAGTAATTTAAAATACCATTTTAATACATTCTAGGTAATATTACCCATGTTGCTCAGGCTAAAAATTATTTTACGTATTATAATTTAAAAATAAATGGCTTTTGAACAAGATATTATGGTATAAAAAATTAATTTATTGCCTATTTTTTATAAAAATAAAGATACGAACAGAACTAGAAAAACATTTTTTTTTTAAAAATTCCATTTTTAATTTTCTTTTGTTAGTTAAAAAATGATGCAAATTTTGCTCAAAAATGCTGAAGCATAAGATGTTTCATTTAATTTATTGACCATCATTAACATCATATTTTAAGATTAATAAAAATTGTTTAAAACATATCAAAATAAAAGAAAAATTAATAAAAATAAACAATGATGTTGTAGATCAAAATGCAAAAAATACAAACATTTGAGTTAATTTTTACAATTTATTTCCTAATAAAAATTATATATAATGTTTATATTTTGAAGCATGATAACATTCTTTCTCATTTCTTATTATATAAGTACCCTAAATTTGGTTGAATTCCTTCGTTTTTTTAGAAAGATATGTTGACGAATAGATTTAATTAGAGGCCATTATCATCCACTGTTATACCAAACGCACCCAGATTTTAATTTAGTGTTGTTTTATTATAATAGATGGCAGCATAGATTTTACTAATACAAAATGCTGGATCACATGACCATAAGTGGAAGCAAAACGATTACGGGTCGATTATTCGATTACGGGTCGAATACTAACAACTCGCGTTTTTCTAAAACGGAGTAAAGCAGTCAATGTCAGTTACGTTTCTGCCAAGCATCCACAAGGAGCACAAGAACGGGAGGTAGCCCTGCATGGGCGGGAACTCCATCAACCAACAAGAACATTCGATCTGCAGTCTCTCTTCGTCCTCGGTAACGGTGAGTGTTTAATGATCTTACTCTACGACGTGGTTATTTTTGGTATGTACCGACATTAAGCTCAACGCCTGCTAAAGGTGTTGAACAAGGTGTGCTTTAGGAGATGTTGTCTTGTTAGGCTTCGTCTTTTGGTGCCGTTTAAGCATTTTAATTCCCAACTTTATTGTAGCTAATCTTTCCTTTTTTAATTGTGAATGTACTGTTAATTTTGTTCGCTCTAAGTAAATTAAGGGTTTTTGAATGAGCATTTTGTCGCACCCGTTCCTACATGCATACATAATGAAATATCTATAACATGCGTATAATTTCATCGTCGCAGTGACTTTTATATTAACATGAATCTACTTCAGAAAAATTAGATATTAAAAAAATTCAAATGTTTTCTTTTTTCATTTATGGTGGCAGTTTGAAACAATAGCCACTATACATTTATGCCGCAAAATAATCTGTCGAGGAAATCTTTTGAAAGGCTCATTAAGAAGAAAAAAGTAGATTAACTTTTTTTTCTGGCATCGAAGAGAAGGAAAACACTTTGAAAGGTTCACAAGAAGTAATACTGAATACTGATATTCCCAAGGGTTCATACAATAAATGAGAAGCTTATTCTTCCAATAACTAAAGCGAAATAACTGTTGTGTTTCTCTTGAAAGAAGAAAACCTTACCAGAAAGAAAAAGTTTCTTAAGGAATTAGATTCTGAGCTAACTGTTATTAGCAAATGCATTCAGATAATTGCTTGCAATCAAACGTTTGTGATCACATTGGATAAATGATCAGAAATAGCTAGATACATTTCCTTAAAAAAATAGTAGAATATTCTAATTTATAAAATACAATTCGAAAAATTATTTTTGTCCTTTTTTCAATCACTTAATAAGTATTATAGGATGTTACTCATATTTTATATTTGAATATTTTTAAATTAAAATTATTTAAGTAATAACCGATACATAATTTTTTTAATCCATTCATACCTCAATTTTTCTATGAATTTCCAATTGAATCCTAATGGCTGTATAAAAACAGATTATGTCGCCTAATTATATGCAAAAGCATAAGGAAACAAGTTATTCCTTCTAAAAGTAGTTCCGAATATTCAATCTTCTGTTAGAAATAAGAAATTCTTTTATTTATTTAATTCTTTATTTAATAGAAAAAAATTGGGCATAAATTATTAGTCGTTTAATATAAGGAAGAACAGTGATGGTGAAAATGAAGCACATAATTATCTAAATTCACTCTCTGGAGTCTTCATTATTGTTCAATTCAAGCATAATTTGAAAGGGATGTTTTTATAGCAAATTCTAGTTGGACAAAAACTAAAGTGTATTTAAGTATTATTTTCAAATATGTTATAAAAAATTCATTTTATGAAAAATAATGACTCATGAAATTAAAAATAAAGCATCTAAATACTTAAAAATGAGTTCTGAATTCTATTCTTTACTATTTTTGGTAAAGTATTGTAGCATCGATTAACTATCTGAAAATAATAAATTTAGCTCACTTATTTAATAATTAGACAATAAATTCAGGCATTTTATGCCATTCTCATTTAATAATTCAAGTTTTATAAAATCGAAAACATCTATCTATTAATAATGAAGATTTTTAAAAATTAAACTAATAAATATTAAAATTACAAAAAATAGATATTTCATTCTTTTTTAAATTTTTAAAGAAATTAATATTTTTTGGAATATTTGTCATTTAAACAGAATCTTTAAAATAATTCTAACATTCTCTTAGGATATAACAATTCCACTTGAAACAAAAAATTGGATTATATTCAAATTTTATTTGTATTTGTAAAATTCTTTTCAAATATAGATAATTTTAGTTATATATATCTGGAAATATATTCGTTAATAAAAGGAAATCAGAGATGCAATCATGAAGTAATACTATTAAAACTGCTTCGCGACTCAAACGGCGAATAGTTTTGTCAAAAATGCATTTCTTTGCAAGTTTCGCATGTACTTATCTTTCATTTTCGTACAATCTAGGATTCAAATATTTAACCTTTCATTTACTGTACAAAGATCTTTGCAAACTAGTCCATATTTCTGTTTTTAGAAATTCAGTGTATTAGGTTTTGACAGGCAGTTTTCTGTTGATACGCAAATTATGATAAAAATAAATAATAAATTGCCCATTCAGAAAAAATATATAATAAAATCAAAAATTCAGAAATTGTTCTTTCCATTTAAAGGAAAAGTAAAAAAAAAATCGGTTGAAAAAATCCAATGAGTTGAAAGAGTATTAATAAACGAGCTCATCCCTTTTTATTCCAGATGTTTCCTTTCTTATGACGCTAATGATCCAATGTATATAAAAGCAAAATACTGTTGTCTTGACTATGTGCATATATATAAAAAATTATTCTTTGTATTTAAATAGAATTAAGCTTTCTTAATATCTATTACAAAGTATATTTGTAAACTTTTAAAAGTAATTATCATTTCCGCTTAGCTTCTTTATCCAATGCTTCAAAATTTCTTCTCATAACCGACTAATAACTGTTTTCTTAACTTGGTTACAGGGCCCAACTAAGGCAGGGGCATACGGGGTAGTTACTCCGGGCCCCACATAATTGGGGGCCCCAAATCGAATATAAATATTATTTTACATTTCCTTTAGTAATGAAGAAGATTCATTAAAAAAGTAGTGAAGCAGTGGGGGGCCCAAAGAAGTTTTTGCCCCTTGCCCCAACTAGGCTAATTCGGGCTCTGCTGGATTAACTGCTTTCTTAACTGGGTAAAAAGCTTTTGCAACTCTATACCCGTCTCTCTGTATCTCTAAATCAAGCAAATCGATACTGAAAACGTAAAATATCTTAAATCAAAGGAATGTTTAAAAAATTCCTTTAAAGCATTCCAGGTACATGCGAGATTTCGAAGACTAATTATTTACCACTTAAGCGATCAAATATTGTTGATTTTTAAGAACCACTTTAAAATTTTATTTTTAATATCTCTATCCTAGCAAGAGCAAGTGGTTATATCAATTATGCTTAAAAACTACTTTTCAAACTCCCATTTTGATTTGTTTCAAAATAGTTTTTTTTCATATAAAAATAGTATTTTTATTTCCTCGTATACAAAATATAGCTTTAAATATCTTTTTTCCCAGCTAACGTCTGTCGGGGTAAAATGAGGCCCTTATGAAATAATATAACCTTTAGGAAAGCGCATTCGACACCAAAAAGAAAGATGGTACGAACCTGACATCACGTCTTTCTACAAAATCCCTACGAGAACGGGTACACCAGAATCGCAGCCAGCATAAACGATTATCAACAAACTGACACGCCATTTCCCATTTATATCAGGATAAGGACAGTAAAAAGTCATCTACATTAAATTTTTAACCCTTCGCACTCCGATGGTGCCTTTGAGGCACCATTTTGACGTTTTATTTATTCATTTTTCAAATTGAATTGTTAAAAATGTCTACATAAGGGTTAAGAGATGTAAATTAATTTTTCAAGGAAATTCGACTTAAAAGAATTATATTTATTTTTCATAGCAATAAACAAATCTTTGTATTAGGTGAACAATTTTGCATCTAATTATTTTTCAGAGTGCGAAGTTTTAAAACACTTTCCTCTAAAATTTTCTTTATAATTTTTTTCCTTAAATATATTCAATAAATCAAATTAGGCCATTAAATTTTGGACTTAACTTTTAGAGTCCTTAAATAACATCGTTTTTTTAATCTATAGCATATAATGTTTCAAAGAATGCGCAATAGCTATTTACATATAGTAATAATGATCAATACATGCTTAAGGACAAAAATTATCTGCATGTCAAATTAGCAATAATATCTAGAGTAAGGGAAATCTATAACTAGAATATAATGTGCAGAAAATCTTTTACAAACAATTGTTATGTGAGAAGATGATCTCGTTTTGGTTAAAAGGTTTTGATGTCTCCGAAATTTACGGAGAAAAAAATTTGTACCTGCTTTTACCAGTATTTCTTCATTACTATGCATGCTTCTTCGAAAGCCGAAGCGTTTTTTTAATAATTTGGCCTGATTTTACCAATATTGTTTTATTATTACGCATGCTTCTTTGACAGCAGATGCGTTTTTAAAAGCTGAAGAAAAACTGACATCATAGCTGTTATTTAATCTCAAAATTGGTCGAGCTCCAAAACTTTATTTGCCAGCTCGAAAAATTAAAAATGAATGTGAAAAAAAATTATATATATAAGGATAGAGACCAATAGAGAAGGCGCATGATTGTTTTAAACTGTTTAAACTAATGACTTAAATTAAGACAAATAATTAAAAAATGTGTTCTCACATAACTTGAAATTTGCGATCGTAAATTTCATTTCGCTACTTTTTATTTGAATTTACTTGAAACTTTCAAATCATCAGCATTAAATGTCTATATCCATTTAAAATAACTAAATAACGGTTTGATGATATCTATATGCTCATTCATATATTTCATATCAATGAATTTATTCTGGATGTGGCTCTTACATTTGCAATTATGTATCAGTATCATCAAAAATGTAAGCGAAATCGTTATTTATTCGGTAAATTTAGTTCCCACAGCGCCAATAAATATTCATCTGTAACTATTCATGTGTCCATATCTTCTCCCTTTACTATACATATGCTCTCTTATATGTTATATAAAAGAATACAGCTACAGAAGAAATGAAAAATAAACTGGCTGCAAAAAAATAAATATCTCAATAACTTACAAAAACCAACGCAATAAGGTACACATTCATTATATTCACTTGCGTTATTTAATATTGGCTTATATACCAGAGAAAAATGAGCTTTGCCTTTTTACTTACTTGATATATATATATATATATATATATATATATATATATATATAATCTGGAAAGCCTTAATTTCTCGAGTTAGAAGTTATTTTTGGTAGATTACTTCTGGAGATTATCTGTAGAATATTTCTTATAAATGGACAAGTATTTATAAAATTTTATATGTATAAGAATTGTTCTTCTAGGTTTTTTTTCCTCTTTACTTTTGAAGATTTGGGAAATTTTTCCTTTATATTTGAATCATATTTCATTTATTAATTTTTACAATTGTACCTACGAATAAAACTTTATTTTCAGGTACTGTACTTATATACTTAAAGTTTTTTACTAGTGGGTTCAAATATAGAAAAAAATCTATAGATCTTTGTTCCCTTTATAGTAAGATTGCTCTTTTTGAAATTCAGATTATTAAAATCAATGAGATTTCTCAGTGAATTCGGGAAACAATTTTTTTTATCTAGTAGGTATAATTTCTCCAGAATTTTAATTTAATTTGCTGAAAAGGTGTTTGCTAATGCATTACTTGATGAAACTAACCGTTATATTTTTAAATATTAATTTTTTCCTAATAAAGATTTTATAACTCATCAAAGAACTTTCTTGTGAGGGTATTAACCAAATTAAGCAGTCAATTTAACTATGCCAATTTTTCTATTTCGAAGCAAATTTCTAAGGAAACATTTTTATAGAGCTTCTCTCTTTAATCAATTTGAATTTATTTTTTGCATCACAGGCTATTCCAGGTTATTAAACGTAATGTGCTGTTCCCGTATTTTATTACATTGCAATGACTTTGGTATAAAAATTTCATACTCGCAAATTTCTTTTATAATTGAAAAGGCAGTCTTTGAGAAATATTATTTCTTCTGATGATGTCGTAATTTCTTTTTAAAAATTATTTTATTGAGTAGATATAAACAGCTTTATTGTAATTTTATCTAATCTCGCTGCTAGCAATTTCAATATCCATGTTCAAATTTTACGCACTTGTTTTAATAAAAATCTATTAAGGATATGTTATTCAAGGATTATTTCGTATATCAAGAAATTAAATAAAATAATCATTGAATAACATATCCTCGAGTAATATCCTTCATAACTTCGTAACTCCTTAACTAAAGACTTCTTTCTAAAAAGATATCAAGCAAATGAACCTAAAATGTTCACTCTTCATGAGATAGAAGACGAGTTAAAGTAAAGGGGCGAGGATAAGTAAAAATTTTTGCATGAATCTTCATTAATTTCAATAAAAGATCGCAAATCGAGAGCAGATAATTAAATTAGTTCTTCACAGATGGAATAAACTTAATTATTGCAAGAAAATCATTAAAATGGGGAGCTCTTACAAAAAAAGGGGACACTACAGAAATTGACATATTTTAAAAATCAAGATAATTTTGTTATCTTAGTTCAGTTTAGATGTATCAACGTGCAGTTTTGAAGCAACACTAGGGTTTTTCTCGGTGATTTTGAACAGTAGACAGATGACGAGGACGAAACCTGTGCTGTAAACCCCTCTCGAAACTTTCACATTATACCAATGGGAGGACACATGACGGATTTAACGTACTCTAGACCTCTTTCGTGGAATCGGCCCTTTACAACCAAGCCATTTAGTCCTATTCAGTGCTCTTAGGTAGAATGCGCAGAAATCTCCGAAAATAGAAAATATCTGCAAGGTTAAAACAACGACTTGGGTTCAGTACTGATGGAACCAGGTAATCTTAGGACTCTGAAAGACATGATTCAAAAATTGTCAGTCTTTTGCCAATTGTTTGAAAGTTTGTCGAGAAGGAGGTAAGTAATTGACCACTTTGGGGTCAATTATCTCGAAGAGAATATCAGTTTGACAGATTCTGTCAATGTAAGTTTGAACATTACTAAGATCACAGTCGTCCACAACAAATTCAGTTGATACTGATAGATACTGAACGATATTGCAACGTTTAATGGTAGCGGGGTGTCGGCTGTACACAAGAAGTCACTATAGGTACTGATCCACTTGAAGGGGACAGTGGGCATTAAAACAAGGAAAATGGACGGAAACAAGAAATTTTATTTTTATCACTTCATGACCAAATAATATGTTTATAATCAACTAAAATACTGTTTTAAAATGTATTGTGCAATAAAATAAATATTTAAAGGCCAGATTTAAAAAGCACATCGTAATGACTTTTCTCTAAACGATATTGTAACTAGAGTAAATAACTTTGAAATGTTCCAAGTGCCTTAATTTTCGAAGAAATTAAATAGAATTTGTGATAAAGATTTCGGTCAAACATCGAAAGAAAATGGGGTATGCATTTTATATTTTGAGTTTTTTAGACAATTAAAAGTCAAATATATATTTGACTTTTTAAAATATTTGGATTGGAAGTCAAATGCGAAAATTCAGTATGTGTGCATAAAAATGTCTCTTAAAAAAATTAGAATTTAATTGGAATTACAAAGTTATTCACAGTTTTGTTCCCAAATAAATTTATATCGTATAGTAAGGGAAAAAAGAATAGAAAAAACATTAAAAATTAAATCGGCTGGAATATTTTTAAATCTTTAAAAATTATATAGTTTCCAATTTTTTTAAATATTTTTCGTTTGAAAATTTTTTAAAAGAAATTTGACGGATATATATATGTTAACACATATGCATAAAAAATTTCATACTCGTAAATGAATAATTCGCAAAAGCTTCTATTAGTCTTTTTAAATTGGTAATCAATAATCGTCATCTCACATTACACATTACTTTATTAATAACAATATAAATTAAGTGTGACTACATAAATTTCCAAATAATATATTTTATATTTCCACGAGAAGCCTTTTAGACGATAGTGCCTTACAAATCCTAATTGTACTGTATAGCATAAACACAGTACATCAATGGGAAAACTGTTGACGATGCATTTCTGAATGAAACTTTTGACGTCCTTTTATCGTACTCTTCTCGAAACTGACTCCATTAGAAAGATGCAGATGCGTTAAATTGGATGATCATTAATTACTGTCTAGGCATTTGTCGAATTTACAAGACACGAGCTGGCTTTAAACTGGAAATTTACTGTGCAGGTGCGCGTAACTTCCTGTAATGATCTTATTATTCAGGACAGTTGAGAGTTTAGAAGTGATGAATCTAATGATTCTAATCTTGATTATCATCTTTAACGATGTTGATGCTCGTCTCATTTTTATTGAATTAAGTTTTACCAAATGATCAACTCGTGATGCTCTGATTTAAATCGAAATTTCTGACAAGAAAACTACTGATTGTTGCAAAATTTTCAAGATTTGAATTTGGCATACTTAATAGAATAATTCAACTTATAATAAATAATGCATTTGATTACTAATTCTAATGGATAATTTACAATTGTTAATTTGTTAATTAAGTCTTCAAATATTCATGCATTTTAACAGTTGCTAACGTTCATGCGCTTCCTGAATACTGTGCTATATCCGCAGAAGTTGATATTCATGTATTTAAAGAAATTTATTAAAGTCTGTAATATTATATAGTTTTTAAAAAAATTGTTTTACATTTTCATAGCGATTATAGCGAATGTATTCACATTCGTTCTTTAAAAATTCATGCTTCACATTATAACAACTGCGAACGTTCATGAGTTTCATGTATATTGTGCTATATCTGCAGAAGTAGATAATAATGTATTTAAAGAAAATTAGTATAGTCAGTAATATTTAGTTTTTTAAAAAAATTGGATTAAATTATATATTAGTGAGAAATGCCTTCACATTCATGGTTTTTATATAGAGCCATTGTTTATATTTAAAAAACGTTGGAAAACCTATTAATTTAATCTTTTTATGTATAAAAGTTTCTGCATAGCTTTTTGATGCATTTAAAAGGTGTTAATATTATACAAAACCAGTATTTTTTTTCTTTCTTTATCTCCGTTTTTCTTCACATATTTCCATTTTGTCACATATTTCCACTTCAGTTTTATTTTTATTCTAATTTTTAAAACGTTATGTTTGTGTTTGTAAACATGGTATTTTGAGCACAAGTAGGAATTATAGCCCCGGCGTAACAAAAAGGATGAAATTCTAGAGTACTTAATACGAATAGAAAAATTATAATAGTGATTAAAATTCCAATTTAATGAATTTTCTTCAATCGGAGTCTTAGATTTTTATAGCAGTTTTACCTACATTACCATGTTTTACAAAAATATTTAGGAAAGAAATAAAAAGCGTTACAAATCGATTAGAAATCAAATAGTACTCTCAAACTGGAAATACTAATAATTCAAGTTAGAATAACATTTATTCTAATAGAATACTGAATATAAATTAGATAAAATTATATTTATTCTTAGAAACAGAGTATAAGGTAATTTTAATCATCGTGAAATTTTATGATATTTAGACTATGTTTGAAATCCCGACTTTTCATTTAAAAGAAATATTTTTTTTTCTTTTTAATTTTTAAACCCATTTTTTAAAGTTTTTACCACTATTTTAAATTTTATTAATATGAATTTTTTATGTATTTTATTTAAATATTTTATTCATGATATTCTATCTTAAAGTCTTCTCAAGCATTTCTATTGATTGTGTTGAAGTTTCTTATTCTATTCTTACTATTATTTAACACTCTCCTTGTATATATTTATATATCCTGTTCAAACTTTCAATCGTTAATAAAACACTTTTTATTCATTCACTCAAGCTCAAATCCTTTTTTTAAACTTTAGTGGATGAAATTTGATGTTAATACAGATTTTTGAAATATTTATTCATTAATGAAATTTAATTAATTTTTAATACTTTAAATATAGTTTTAGCAGTTTGTAATGATAATTAAAATTAAGAATTGGTAATATTGAATTGGTAATATTCAGGGATTTCAGTATTTTTCACATGAAGCTGAGGAATGCAAGTTCAATTCTTGCGAAAACCTATTTTTTGATAAATTATTTATATTAATTGTAATTATTTAATAAAACTAACTAAAATATAGTTTTTCTTTGTTGACCTTAGTAGAAATTGACTTTAATTTTTTTCTCAATGTCCTTAAATAATTTTTCTTAATGATTTGTTTTTATTAATTGAATCTTTTATTCGAATTGAATCTTTTACTTGAAATCTTTCATTCGGTATAAATAGAATATGGATTAGAGAATATAAAATAAGAAAGGTAGTCTTTCAGTGCTGAGAGTTTTTCATAAATCTCCCTCTTTTAATTTAGTTCCACATTCAGAGTTTTAAATATTTATCAAGTTTTGTATCAAAATAAAATGCCAAAAGTGTAGATTCTGCAAAGTTGAAAGTGTCTAAAAAAAGTTGAGCTTGTAAAGTTCATTTGACACTTGACATATAGAACATTGCATCTTATATTGACATGTTTTAGTTCCATGACATTTATTAGTAGATGTGACGTGTATTAGTTTTTAGGAAACGTAAATAAAATAAAAAGAGGCAACGGGTAAACATAAGATGACTTTTCTGTGTTGATATATTTGACAATACAAGCTACTTTGTGTCTAATACATGTAGAATATCACTATTTTTTATTAATATCAAGATGCTATTATATTAACGTTTTATTTTCAATAACAAAATGGCTACGTTAGTTCAGGTTTCTTTTTTCAATTCGAATCCTGGGTGGATAAAGAGAGCAACTCAGTAATTTTCTCTAAACTCTCATATCATTATTAGAAGATTGTGTTTTACCAGAAGGATATTGCATAAGAGATATTCAGGAATATTATGAGCAAAAATTGCATTGTCATTTGAATTCATATATTTGAGAATCGTTTTCAATTTTCATTTTAAGTTATGATTTTTAATGAAAGAAAACGAGCGTAGATCCTGAAATCGCTACAATAAGTAACTTATGAAAAAAAAATGTTTTTGAACTATTTTTGACGATACTGTAATTTATTAAAAACTATAAAAATTCCTCAATTTCAAAAAATTATGCAAAATCAATTGTGCAACATAAATTATTTTTAAAAATTAAATTGTGCGTTTTTTTATCTTACAATCCAAGAATATTTCATTATTTTTTATATATTAAAATACTACTATGGAGAAAAAAACACTTTCATTTGATATCACCCGTTTACACAAATAATTTATTATTTAAAATATTTGTTTCACATATTTATATAAATGTTTATTGTTATAAGAATATGTATAAAAATATAATTAGTGTCTGTTAATTCTTCATTAATGTTTAACCCCTTGAACGGAAACGACAAGTTTAGGTCGTTATTGTCAGTTTGTTCAGGGAAGTTTATGACAAGCTGGACTAGTCATTACAATAGTCTTTCAATAGTCGGCATTATTTTTAAGCTCACTTTGAGCGCCAACTATTCTGGGGTTGGGGACGTGAAAAATCCTTCACTTTATATTGGGTTTTTCGCCAAGTTTACCAGGTAATAGATATTCCTCTACTGAACAAAAGAGGAATCCAATGTGGGATTATTGTTCATATTTACAATCTATTAAATGAGTATGCGAACTCATAGCGCAATTCCATAATAAGTAAAACTATTTAATTTACATTTAATAAAATCTTTGTTTGATATACATATACTTTATAATAAGCTGTTTTAAAAAGCCAATGTTCCTTTCATCTATAAAAATAGAGAATTTTGTACTATAATTTAATCATGAAAACCATTGCCATTTTTAATTCATTTATAATTATTTGCTTTAATCTTTCGATAAGAAGACTGCTGGAGTTCCTAAAATAGAGCAAAATCCTTTTATGGAATGCTTAAGATTGCAAACTAATGAATAAGTTATTCGAAATTTCCCACATCGAATGGCAGAATATTTATAAACTAACCAATGCACAGAAAGAATTACTTAAACAAAAAGTCTCTCTGCTTGGTTGAACATTTCTGAGGGACCTACGGCAATACAAGAATTTCCAATTTAGAATTCATTATGAAATATTTGTTGGATTGTTAAGGGCATAGTGAAAATTTTAAATTATTTACAGAATTATTCATGAGGAAGAATCGTATGCTACCCTTAAATCCTTTAATTATGGGCAGGAATTTAAAAATTTAGTTTCATATCGAAGAAAATTTCTTTTTAATTTTTCAAGAGAATGTGAAAATGCCATTCTAATTTCTTTACATTAGTAAAGTCTCAGTTTGTTGTATTGATGGAAATTTGAATAACTGGAAATTCATTTACAAGTTCCAAATCTCTGTTTAATCATTATAATGTTTGCAACAAATTATTTTCATTTATTAAATTAAGTTTTGTTTATTTAATTGATTTATTTATATTACTTAGAAACAAATAAATTGCGTGCTTACTTTTTCAAATCTTAAACATAATTTTATATTACACTTGAATCAATATATCTTACAATTTGAAAAATGAGAGGTCAATCTTATAATAATAAATGGAAGAATGCATCAACATTATCTGGACTACTCTATCTGGCTAAAAGTAAACGGAAACCTCTTTAAAAAGTAGTTCTGGTGGGTGACACACTTTGATGCATTATCGAAAGCTATAAAAGCATGATCAGTGGGTTTTTTTTAGCTGTATTTATGCTTCTGAAGCAATTAGTAAGTCAAAGGAGCTTAGTGAGCTTGTTCGTGGCAGTATAGTGGGATGCCACCTTTGTGTAAAATCAGTTCTTGAGATTGCGGATATTCTACAGAAGCCAAAATAACCTGTGAGTGATTGAATTGTGAAGTGGAATTGTCGAGGCAGTGAAATTGTAGGAAAACGAACTTGTAAGGCAAAAACAATTGGTGAACGCAGCCGCAGAATTTTGAAAAGAGTAGTGAAACAAAACCGCGAGTCCTTATTGGTGGAAATTTCTCGGGAATTCCAAAGCTCATCAAGCGTTTAAGTTAAAAGTACAACTGTTCGTTGAGAGTTTAAAAACTTGGGATTCCATAAATGTGCAGCCGCTCCCAACCGGAACATCACTCCACAGAATGCGAAGCATCGATTGAAAGGATGAAGAGCTCGCCATCATTGGACTGTAGACTTGTAGAAAAATTGTTCTTTGGAGTGATGAATCTCACTTTACAGTATGAAAGTCAGATGAACGAGCCTAGGTCTGATGGATGCCCCAAGAACGTTTCTTTAGTGACATCATTGTGTCCACTGTTAAGTTTTGTGGTGGAAAATAGTGTGGAGATGTTTCTCGTGGTTTGGCCTGGGACTGTTAGTTCTTGTGGTTGGAGTTGAATTTGTTGTTTTTTTGGCACAAAAGCCATTTTTGGCTAAGCGGCTTCACATTCTCGAGTTTAAAATATTTGTATCAATTTATAATAAAATCAAGATATGAAATGATGACAAAATCCGAATGTCTAAAAGTTTGAATCTGAGTTATGAAAAAGCGTAACAATAATGTAAGGTATGGTACTGTGCTAAAAAGTGCGATTGATGTTTACATATGAATATAAAAACCAATATTAAAAAAAACTAACAAGACCTACATGCGGGGTTTTGGACAACAGCTCACCAAAATCAGGGTGAGACCTCTAAAAACATGCAAGAAGCTGGTTAGAAAATCGCGGACACTCCCCAAGATTGTGTTCGATAGACATAGGGTTGTTACACATTGAGCAGAATGGTGCTTGGTCTCTCATCAACAAATATCGGTGGGTGCATCGAGTGAGCCCAATTCTCAACCTAGTTAAAATTATATCCCGTTTTCTGCTGTGTAAAGTTGGCCAGAAATCTATGGTTCTATCTTGTAACTGGAAGCATGAACTCTGAGTATGTGGACATTCTGTAGAAGGCTGCACTCCCAACTCTATTTCAATTTTTTGGGGAAGGCCCACTTCTCTTCCAGAAAGATAACTGCTTCATTTAAACATCGAGACTTGCAGAGATGTGTTTTGACGAAATGAGTATTGAACAACTTGACTGGGCTTCTCAGAGCCCCGAATTAAATCCCATAGAACTCCTTTGGAACAAATTATAGCATAGATTACGTAGCCATCCTAATCGACCATCCTCACTGCCAGCACTCACTTCAGCTCTGGTGGACGCCTGGAAGTCAATTCCTATAGCCACCTGTCAAAAACTGGTGGAAAGTCTTCCCAGACGTGTTCAGGCTGTCATCGATACAAAAGGAGGACAAACATCACATTAATATGCACCTCAGCATGCTCTAAGTCCCTATCACTGGGATACTTTTGCCACATAGTGTACGAGCTGAATGTGTAATTTTTATTTAATGTTAACAAATCAACATCTAACACCCACCCCAGATCAGGCTTCTATGTATAATAATCTTTATTAATTGAAGCGCATAATTTTCTTGCAATTCGTATTTAGTGTGATTTTTAAAACTAATTTTCTTATTAATATATTTAAAAGATTTTTTCCTCATTCTTTTACCTGGTAATTCAACTGATTTAAAATCAAAGTTCAAATCTTCATAATACAGATTAAAAATAAAAGAAAACGCGTCACATCTAAATGTCATCCAATAATAAACAATCGGTTGTGGCTTTAATCTTAAGCTTTATGTTTATATGCATAAAGAATTATTACAATATTTCTAAACAACCTAGCGTTTTCCTGACTGCATTTAGGAATGAACTCCTAGACAGTTTTTTCGTATTCTGTTTAACCTTCTAGCCGATTCAACTGTACTTGTTACTAGTTGATTCGGCTAGTAGGAATCTGAGTAGCTGCAAAAATAAATATTGGATAACAGATATTAATCACTTCGCATACAATGACGTGTCTGACACGCACATCGAGTGACTGAATTTTTATTTTCAAGTCTGCAACTAAGCCACAGAATTAAGAATTTAAATACGAAAAAATCAATATGAAACGATTTGGTATCCCAAATGCACCATATATTATTTTAAAAAATCAAATTAACAATAAATTACCAAAATAGGATGAGTTATCTAATTAGAAAGTTAAATTCGTATGTCAAGGGGTTAATGTCTAATAATGGTGCACTGAAGCCGAAAAGATGAAGCAGAACTTGTGGACATCTTTTTTAATTTCTGCTAGGGTGTCACAACACAAAAAAACAAATTCACAGCACAACAATTAAGAGTAGAAAATAAACAATCAACACATCTCGACGACTCGAACAGAGAGATTCTTCCTCGTCAACCGACTCTTCTTTGTTGCTAATCTTTCCTGTTTACTCAGCTACCACGCCATTTGGTGGTCACCGGTAATAAGATCCTTCACGTCTTTACAGTAGTAAGCGATTGCATATATAGTTGGTGAATAATTTCATTTCCATCATTTTTATAGCTTTGCTCCTGATAAAAAAAAGTAGTTTAATTAAAGAGTGTAAAATCTCAAGGGTCTAAATGCATCAATTAAGCAGTTTAGCACACATAATAAATAGGTTTCTTTTAAAATCAAGATTTTCGCGAAAAGTCTTCTTAGAAAAAATCATCATAAACAAAGATAAAAAATCTTTTATGAGCTTTTGAAATATTCAGAAGTCCATTCTTAGTAAATTATACTACAGAAGGGAAACTAATTATCATTTGGAAACATCATTATTTGCAACATTCGATTCTTCTGCTAAATTACCTTTGACAAACTAAAATACAAAAATACTTGGTGAATTGTATGGTGAAACAATTTTAACCTTTCATGTTTCACAAACATGAGGATCAAAGCAAATATTCAAATATTTTTTAAAAAAATTGTTTCATTAGAAGCATGTTTTTGTCTTGCATTATAGTCAAATCTTTCTCAATATTTTCAAAGCATTAAAATGAAGTCGCTAATTTTTTTAAAGTTTATAAGCTTTTTTTTTTGTTGATTATATCAGAACAAGCGATTATTTATCTTCATGTTAAAACTATTCCACAACCCATTTGATTTTTAACTTATTTATATTAACGTCTTGTTTTAAAGCAACACTAGAGCTGTTTGGGGGACGAATCTCGTAATTTTGAACCATCGTCAGATGGCAAGGACATTATCTCACGTTTGGCCTCGACGGATTTGACGTGTACCAGACTCTTTAACACAAAATGGTAGTAAATAATTATACGGTTCTTCCTTGGAATCGAACTTCGAACCTGAATATCTTCTGATTTGGAAGCTGAGGCTGTACCACCGAACGATCGTGGCTCCTTACGAAATAGCTTCCAGATAATCAATCTATATAGCAGCAATCGTTGAAAAATCGTAATGATTGATTTTAGCTAAATTTGATTTTTTTTCTTAACAGTTTTTTAAGCATATTTATTAGTCATGAGAACAGATGTATCTTACCTTTTAAAAATGAACATTGAAAAAAAATTAAATCTAAATATCATTTTATACGTTTATCTGTAGAAAACACTTAGGAATGCTGTATTTTAATTTTAAAAATTGTATTAATGAAACTTAACCCTTTGCAGTCCAAAAAATAATTAGATTCAAAAATATTCACCTTATTCAAAGATTTGTTTATTGCTATGATATATATATATATATAGATATATATATATATATATATATTCTTTTAGGTCGAATTTCTTTGAGAAATTAACCCACATCTCTTAACCATTATGTCGGCATTTTTAACAATTAAATTTGAAAAATAAAACTTCAAAATGGTGCACAGTCTTGAATGTCGAGTCAGAGGTGACATCGGACCGCAAAGGGTTAAGCGTAAATGAAGGACTGAATTACTATAAAACTACTTTAAAAATATTGTAAATAAGCTGGAATAGTGTATATAATATAATATAATATAAATCATTTGAAAAAGAAAGGATTTTATAAAATTTTCTTTTCCTTGGCATTGCGATTCATCATTATATATATATATATATATATATATATATATATATATATGCAAATTAACTGAAAAATATTAACCATTTCTTAAAATGAATGCCGCTTGAAAAAATTACTTTAAGGTACTAAATTTATATACATAGATTATAACTAACCTATATATTATCCAATGAGTGCTTATCTAAGCATGAAAAGCTTAAAGGAAAACAATGTTATTGCCTTCGTGAAGGAGACAGTTTTAACAACCGTGTGTCAGACATTTTCGATAAATAACGGCTAACACAAAACTATTTCTCCAGCCTTTCGAGTATTTTAACATGTGGGAAACAATTGGAAAAGAGCAGGACATCGGAAGGGTGTTCCTGGTGCCATCAGGAGACTGATAAAATTCCATAGAAAATAATATTTCCTAATTCAAGGATTTATTTCATGGGTTGTACATAAACCAACGAAAAGGAAATTAATTGAGAAATATTCATTTAAAAATAGAATAACGAAATTCATGTTGACGACTAATTAATTCCTAAATTTTCCTAATCAAATTAATTGAAGGGAATAAGTTACCTTATATTCCTGATGTTATTGAATGTAATCATCAAAATATTTAAATATATAAATATATTTTTATATATGGTAAATATAATTAATCCGGTGATCATTCGTAGTCACTCTTAAGTAATTACATGTAATAACAAATTAATTACTGTTACTTTTGTATATATTTGCTAAAATCAATTACGACCATATCAAATATATACTTAGGTGGTTGGATTTTTTCCAAATTTCCAGATTTAATTGAAAAAATTTATTACTTTGTAATATTTGCAATACTTTAATTATTAAATTGAATTTCTATATAGAAGAAATGATCATAAAATTCAATTATGTATATATTTGTGTGTGTGTAAAAGAAATTCCAATTTTGTATTAAAATGAATACTTTTTTTCCCAAAAATTAAATTTGATATAATGATAAAAATAGAAATCAATGTGTTGATTTCTAAAGATGTATTATCATTTATTATTCTAATATTTTATATACTTCACATTTTTTATAAACAACGTAATCTATATTTAATGTATTTATAAACTGGTATACAAGGTCTTGCGCAATTGATACATTAAATCAAAAGAGTGCTGTTTTTCATTCTCTGCGTACATGGATTGTCTAACTCTCTTCAAGGTTTTAAGAACCTCACACTTATTAAATAATTTAGTCACATCTTTGTCTCTTTAAAGTAGGCCCATTTTGAATATGAAAATTGTTACTCATATCTTGAAAATGAGGATGAGAAAGGGCAGATGGTGATGTCACTAGAAAAAACTGACGTGTGTACCTTATATTCCGACAAAAACAATTTTAGTTGTTTGTTCTTCTTGTCATTTGACCACTACTAGACGTAAATCCATGCACCATTCAATTGCGAGTACAGTCAACATATGTATTTTGAATTTCATTAATAGGATGATTTCTGAGAAAGGTTTTTTCATATTTTAATAGTTCATTTGCTAATTTTACGTAACAGTTGTCAAGAAGTAATTGCATCGATACTAGGCCCAGTCCATCAAATGAGAGTGAAGAATGATGGTATGCTAATTTTATGCAATAATTATGGAATCTTGTATACCAAAAATATTGCCCTTTGCAAAATAGTTTGTTATTCAAACCCTTAATCTTTGTATAGAAAAATACCCAGAGAAAATACTTGCGTGATATCAGAGAATATGTTATCGGTTATCAAACCATAAATTGAATGCGGTTTCATAACAGAGAAACATTATGCAAATAATTTTTTGAATATCCCACATTTATAAAAATGAAGTTCTTATTTGTTATTTTTATGACATATAATTTTTCAAGCTTATTGTGTTCAGCAATAAATCTGATTTCATTTTGAAGAGTGATATTATTACAGCATTTACGGATATCGTTCTTCAAGAGTTACAAAACGTATGTTATTCCTGGTCATGAGATTGCCATTTTAAAATTCACATTCTAAATGTTGTCTTTGGTTATATATTGTTCATCTGCAAGAGCAAAATTGTACACTATAATCCTTTACATAGGACAAAAAATTCCTAGTATACACATTATAAAATCTGATAAAGATGTCTTATGAGTAGATATATGATAAAACGTGATTTCGACAATTTTTGGATATCTCTCTTCAGAAATATCCTCAAAATACATATAATATTCTCTTTCCAACAGTAAAAATATTTTTTTATCTTTAAGCTTTCCTTATCTTCATCATCACTCCTTTGATTCCCTTCAGTCATCGAAATTCAATTATGAGATTATCCTCTCTGAAAAAATTATCTCTCCATTTCATGTGGTGTCGACTTAGATTATTTATGCTGTATTCAGAAAGAAACAGAATATTTAAAATTTCCTAAAGGAGGATTTACACTAAAATTTAATTCAGTTTTAGATTTAAAAAATAAAACTATTAAAATTTCTAAGCTCGTATTAAATTTATGAAAGCTTTTCATGTGTTCCACAGGAAATAAAATCAAAATTGCGTAGTAAGAATAAGATGCAAGAAAATTCTATAAAATAAAACCCGACTGAGGTAACTCTTTAGAATGTATACATATTTTCAACCTGCTTTTGTAGATTTTTCCATGCATCTTTGCATTTTTGACTTAGAACTATGACGGGAATATTGTTTAAAATGCTTTTTAACTTCTTACATTAAATGATAAACGGGACTTGAGGTGAAGAATTTTGATATTACCTGAAATTTTCCAAACTGTTTATGAATTCTTTATTAAAAATTCAGTAGAACCTGACTTAAATGAATTGTGAGGTTGAAATTTTTAAAAAAGATTCAGAAAGCAAAAAGGAACAGGGATTCGGTAATATAACAGGAATTTCACCCATCTATTACAAGAAACTGAATAATTTTTATTTCATTTATTCAGCTTTAATTTTCTCGACTAAATTCCAGGAATTAAATTTTTTCCAAATAATTCCTTATACAGCAAGAATTTTAATTATATTTTGGGTAGTAAAAAATTTTCAAAAATGTATTAAATCAATTTTATCCAAATTTCGTAATAAATAAATAGTTTCGTAATAAATAAATAGTTCTCTTTAAAAAAAAGGTGTCATTCAATAAAACACAGTTGAAGGACATTTTTAATAATATTTATGGCAAAGACTAGAAAGTTAAAAATTATTTCTATTTTATAATTACGAATGTAATGCTCGGAAGATATTTTACTAGATGGGGAACATAATCTTTTTTGTTCCAACCTATAATTAATTGAACAATTTCCTCTATATTCATCGGTTAATCAGCAACCGTAAGAGATAGATATGTTGAAGATAGAAACAAAGCGTGATTGAATAAGCAACTATAAGAAAAGATTAATGGACGAGTATTAAGATTTAAATACCCATTACATCATTTGTTGCTAATTGGGGGGGGTATTATTTTTAAACATAATGCAATAAATATAAGGTAACCATTGTCCGCCTTTGTCAGGTAAGGTAAATTGTCCGCCTTTGTCAGGTAAGGTAAATTGTCCGCCTTTGTCAACCAGTTTCTTTGTCTAGACTATTGGGTTTTTAAACTTTTAATTGCTAAAATGGTGAATATTCCTTTAAAAAACATTTCATCTTATAAATTGATACGGTAAAAACAAAAGAATTCAATTAAAACAGTTTACTACAGATTACAAAAGGCAAATGTATATATTACGAAATAAAAACGGAAGTGTACTTCTTACTCCCAATTTAATTATTGGCGAAAGCACATGCTTGTATGTTTTGCACGAGAGATTGAATAGCATCATTGCATCTTTAAAAAATGCCGTTTTTTGGTCACAAAGGTCATCGAAAAGCGCAAATAAAAAATTTGAAGGATCTGCAATTTCAATTGTCAAAATAGATAGCATAGGATTCGAATATTCAAAGTTTTTCATATTAAATATTAATTTATTTGAATATAATTTTTTATAATTTGGCACAATTTTTACTTAGCGGCTTTTTGTCGGCGTCAAAATCGAATTGTACTGAAAACATTGTTTAAGTGCAATTAGTGTATCAAATCCAACAAAAAATATATAAATTAAATAAAAAATTGTACGAAAATTAAATTTATATCATAAAGTAATTTTTTCGTCTTAATACAAAAAGCAGTTTTATGATACAATTGTTTAAGAAAAAACGTTCGTCGATTTTCGTAGGCAAGTCATAACGATTACGGTTAGACTTTAATATATGAGCATTAATATTGTTAATTATCGCCAAATACAATCGTTTCATTTTTTAATTCTAACTTTTAAAGCTGTGTGCTGGCATTTAAATCCAATATTGTAAAATTTCAGAGAGATTTGGGAGATTGACGTGATTTCAACGTTTTTGCTGAGAAACCTTAAATTAATCTTATCGCGATTACTTTTTTTGAAAAATTAAACTTGCATTTGCACTTGCACTTTTGATTTTAATTCTGATTCTTGATTTCTTTTAAATCTTATTTCTTTTGGTGTGCTATGCCATTTTTGGAAATATAATAAGCTATCTCCAGAATACAACCAATATTTTGTAACTATGCGGCTTTTGAATCGATACTGCTGTTAAAAAGTTCAAATAATGAAGCAATCTGAAATTCGTATGTTTTGTTTATATTTTACAGTTGCCATTTGACAATTAGTGATAAGTTCGATTTCTGTTCCATGTACGTTAGCATTTAGTTTATACAGATTTTTCTGTATTAAACGTATTTTTAATCTGAATGATTATTACATTTTTATAAATGTACAGATATAAATATTTTTTCAACGAAATGTATTCCTAAATTGAACGGAATAATTTAGACTTGATTCTACGTTACCATGGTATTCAAGTGAAATAAACAACTTAAACAATTCAATGAAGATCCATCATTTTTACAGCCCAATATTTATCAATTATTAAAATGAGGAATTGAAGTGCAAGCAATAAAAGACAAAATAATATAAAATTTTTAAAGATTTTTGCTATTCTTAACGAAATAATTTTGATTAATTTTTAATTTAAAATTAGTGAACTTGGACATAATGAAAACCTTTCATAAGAAATATATATTTTTCATAACAGAAAAAGCACATAATGTTGAAACTTTTAAACTCAAACAAATGTATTTTTAAAAATGGCACTCAAAACACTTTGTTCCACACGATTGGAAAGAATAGGAAGAATTTCTTCTAAGCATATGCATATATATGAATAGCTGGAGGCCTTTAAAAAAAAGTCTTCCTACAAAATGAGAGATTGTTCCTTAAAGACTAACGAAAAAAATTCATTTCAACTAGAATGCATCTGCTGCTGTGTGGCAAATAATATCTTTTAAAAAACATTCGAAATGGCGTATCTTTTTCCGATGGCGCGAAAACGGATAAAGAAACAATTCTTCAGAAAGTAATTACGGCTGCCAAACGCAAAAAGCAAAACCAAACACAACAAACTTTTCTTTCACCGAAATAGAAAAATAGAATATTGCTTTTGGGGTTGCTTTTTTCGCAAATATCCTGCATAGGAGCCAGCTTAAATAAGAATTTTAATGACTTGACGAAAATTCTTTTATTTGCCTTTTTTAAAATGAATATTAAGTTAATCTGTGTTAAAAGTAATGGAAAAGATATTCTATAATGTTGTAAAACGCTTTTAGGATATGGATATACAGCATTGAATTAAATTCTTCTTACATAACTGCACAAAGATATACTCTTTGAATGAATATGTATGAAGTATTTTAGTCGACTGATCTCCATAACTTAATTTTAAATTATTCGAAAAAGTTCAGCTTCACTTAAAATGTTTTAAATTGTAGAACTTTTCAAGCATCGTTAACAAATGTTATAAATATTTCATCAAATCTATTATAAGTAAAACATTTAGTTGTAATATTTCTGAATTAATGAATTTTAGATCGGTGTTAAAGATAAGATGTCATTTTAAAAGGCGAGTTCACAGAAATAAAATATTTATAGTATTTATCATAAACCAATTCTTTAATATTACATGAACTTCAATTACAAGTTGCATCAAATATTTTAGTGAATACATATATTTCACAAAAAAACATATTTGTAAATCAAATTAAAATCTTTTAAGCAAAAATAAACATTTTTAATACATTTCAAAATAGTACTTTAATTTGGCATCTTTTATACAACAAAAAAAATGAAAAAATAAATATCAGTCGTGAAAAGTCTTTAGAAACCGTCTTTTTTTAGAAGCCATATAATAATTAATTTCTTTATAGCTAAATTTATCTGTGAAAATGTGTTAACTGTTACTGGATACAAAATCTGCTTTAAAATTTCAAATCCATTTGAGTAAATTTAAGCAACTTCATTTTAGGATAGTAGTAAAAATTATTTTAAGTCCCCGTTTGATTGCTTAAAATTCTTTATTAAAGATTTTTCTTCTTAAATGTTAAATAAATACACTGTTAAATCAATTAAAATAGACTGAATATATTGTATCCAGATTAAATTATTTCCAGAAGTTTTCAACTTTTTCTATAGTTAAATAAAATTCTGTTATAATATTTTTAAAAAAACGTTTGCACGGGTGGAACTATTTTAGGGCTAATTTCACATATCGAATTCACTTAATGTCTTTGAATTGAAAATGAAATTCTAAAATTTTAAATTAAAAGTATCAAATATCTTCGTATGATGCTTTTTTTTCTTAATCCTATCTGAAACATTAAAATAATTTATAACTAAAATCATTAACATACTTTGTAGAAGTGAACCATGAATGTTATGTCTGAATTAAATAATAATTGTCTAAAATATTTGAGTAGAATTTTCTGCTGCTTATTTTTACAAAATACCATGAAAAAAACCCTTCATATTGGTCTCTTCAAAACTTTAGTCCAAATTTTCTGTTAAAAGTATGATCTCTTCTCCTCCCTTTAAAAATAAGGTTAATCCGTAAATGATTTTTATTTTTAATCCCATATAGGCGGATTGAATATCTGCTTTCGTAGGATAACAAAAAAATTAATTTTTATATGCGTTTGATGAACAAAATGGGATCTAGGCATGCAATTAGAATTTTTATTGAATCGAGTGTGTTCTAATACCCACTAGACAATTGGATACAAAATAGAGCTGAGGCATCCATGCGTGAGTTGATATCTTAAGAGAATAAACATGCACTAATGACCAAAATTCAAGTTATAGACATGTTTTTCAAAACATTTCATTCAAGCATAAACAAAGGGCGTGCGCGTGCGTGCGTGTGTGTGTGTGTGTGTGTGTGTGTGTGTGTGTGTTCAGCTAGAAATGAGTAAAGATATGGAAGTGAAACATTAGATTTTTTAATGGATTTTTAAATGTGAGATTCTTAAATATGAGAACCAGTAATTTAAACAAATTTGGTTTTAAATCTATTATATCATTTAGAAGAAAATTTCACTGTTTCATTTTGATACGTTAATCCCTTTTCTTAAGTAACATGGAGGATATTGGATCAGTAATCAGATAGATTGACGTTAACGTAGACTTGCTTTCATCATCACACAAATGGCATGCTTGAACCTCGATTTTTCATTTAACGAGAACCAGAATCCCATGCACTGCAAATTTAAGGTAGAATCAAATTTCAAACTTTGAACTCTTTGGGTATAAGTTGATTCGTAATATAGACATCAAGAAACCTCTTTAAAACTTTTGAGGTAGATTTTGAAAATGAAAAATAGATTTTTTTCTGTATGAAAATTAATATCAAATTACCATATCAAAGAGCAATGCATTATATTAAAAGAATAAAAAACTTTAATTAGAAAAATAATTATATAATTGTGTGAATTTCCATTTATTTTAATAAATTATTCATATGCTTAATTGTATATTTTTAAAAACTGAAAAAAAATTTAAAGGCTGGAATAATTTAAGAAATAACTTAATCGAATTTATTTTAAAATTTCTTACCAGGTTCAGATCTTAAAGCAAATTGATTTTTTAAAAGAAAATCATTTTCTTAATCTGAAGTGTGAAAAACATATAATATTTTCCGTCCACGAGAAGCATGCAATATTGCGTCCTTTCGCTGTTTCAAAGTATACATATTCCTCCCCATAAAATCCTTAGACTTTGAAAATGCAACTTATTCTGTACATGACGTGTTTATTTTCTGTCATTCTGCGATGGTACATTTTTGAAGTATTTTTCTTCTGGAACCAAATGCACATATTGGTATGCGCATTTTTTGTTTTTATTCAAAACGAAAACACTCTGCGAAAGAATTATTTTCTTTCACTAGAATTGAATTTTTAGTTTCCATTTCATGATTAATATTCAATAGATCGAAGATGTTTGTGTACAAAGATTTGATTTCAATGATAAAGTCTAATTTATCTATTTAGAGACAAAAAAACATAATAATCAGAATACATATACAATCGTTTTAAATTCGAAGTAATACTACTATTTTCACTTTCTCTTTTTTAAATATTCATTAAAAATGGTTTATTGCGGTTTATTTTAAATTTTGATGGTAGCTATTTTTCAGTAAATGTATAATAAATCAAAAACATTTTGAATTGATAAAAATTAATTATTAAGAAATGAAGTGAAATAATAAAGATGAATTTTTAAATAAAGACATGATTTAAAAATAATCTTTAATGGAGAAAAAAAAGTTACTTTAGTCACAAAACACGACGCATTGAAAAGCCAATCAGGTCAATATTTCATCTGTATCAAACATTTTACGATTTTAAAAATGGAGTGTAAGTGGAATAAGTAAGTAAATAAACACGGTGTCTGAAACCAATCAATGTATGTTGCATGACTTGCTTGCATATTGCGTCATGCGTTGCATAAAATAACGAATGACGTTACATGCAAGATCTAGTAGCTATAAATAAAATTATTAAATTTTTTAAAATTTCTCTCAAATACGAAATTTAAATTTGCTATTATAAATATTTTTCTGTAATTCATTTATAATACATTTTTTATTGTTTCTATTTATGAGTTTTATTTCGACAATTAAATAGTAAAATTTTATTTATGTAACTATCGGTAAATTCCGCACCATATATCTCAGAATAAATCAGATTTGTTATTCTAAATTAATTTAAAATTAAAAATAGATTTAGATATAATTGATAAACAGAAGTTTTTAAAAGATCTTCAAGAAGTCAAAGGTTAAAATTAAGTGGCCTATTTATAAAAGCGTCCAATTAATTTTGATGAAGTATCAACTGGCCAAATGAATACGTTATAAAAGGTTCTGATACATTTTTCTTCTTGATATCATAAAAGAACAAGGGCATAAATAAACAATATTCAGCTTTTCAATGGATTTAATAGGTGATTAATCACTTAACAACTTTCTTTTTACTATGTGGTTAACAATGGACTTTTAGGATGTATAGACGCTTTTATTTTAGTTGTGGTGGAATAAAGATCATTATGGTCCGTGCAGTGGAAGGAAGAGGACGTATGCTTGAGGGAGCATTTCTTTGATCATATTTCACAAAAAAAAAAACACAGACACACAAAAAAAGACAGTAACGAATGTGCACCTTAATAGAATAGCTTCTAATGTCATCATATTTACAACCGCAATGCGCTATGGAATGCGCACCTAATTAGGCACTGCCATCTATTATCCAAAAAAGATGACAGAGTAATGCAATTGTTGCATACTGAGTTTTTATAGAATACATTCATACAATCTGGCATTTTCTGCATCAATAAATGCCAACGTGTAACTTAAAAAAAATTTTGAAATATGTTTACAATAAAAATTCAAAAGTTTCAAAATATGTAAAATATGTGCAGGGTAAAAGCGTTAAGTAGTTATGGAAAATTAATAACCGCTCTTTTGTAACTGAACATTTTTTACTATCATTTTGTAAATTATAATAATTTATTAATTTGTATTATTAGACATATTTTGCAATAAGTACGTGGCCATCAATTATTTTGATACATATCCATCAGCCACGATAATTATGAGCATTTAAACAATATTTATTGAGATGCATCCTTAAGTTAGATTCAAATCGGTAAAAATTGAGAATATTATCAAAATGCATGATTGCATCTAAAAATAAATCAATCTTTAGCATAAAGGTTCTTAAAATGTCATCTTGAATAAAAGGCACTTTTGAAAATATATTGATTATTTAAACATATGAAAGTCTTCAAGAAAAATTTAGAATAAAAACAACTCTTTTGGAAAGAGAAGCATTCCTTTTTCTTTAACTCTGTCTAAAAACTTAGCGTTTTCCGTAAAAGGAAATTATGTGTTTTAAACATTAATATTTCATTAATTTTCACTTAAAATATGTTAAAATGAATTGAAATATGGTGAAAATTTTCACACGGTATCATGTACCATTGTTATAACATTGCTTTCAACAAAATTGTTTCGAATTATTACGAGTAAGCTAATTATTGTAGAATTAAATTATTTTATTTATCTTTCATAAAAAATTGATCACATGCATATTTTGCAGAAATAAAATGTATTTTAACTTTTATTATTAAGGTTTAATTGAATATACTTAAATGAAAATCTTCAAACAGCTCTAGAATAAATCGTACCTTTTTCTAACATTTT
The DNA here is from genome assembly GCA_026289955.1 of Argiope argentata. Classification (NCBI taxonomy): domain Eukaryota; kingdom Metazoa; phylum Arthropoda; class Arachnida; order Araneae; family Araneidae; genus Argiope; species Argiope argentata. Next base: position 2,482,862 of record JAOUZG010036525.1, on the reverse strand, counting down.
AAAAATCAGTAAAGCTTGCAAAATCCAATAATTTTTCAAACATGTTTTTTTTTTCACTTTGGGTCAAACTAATTAAAATAGGAATACATAAATACTAACTACTTTGGGTGTATAATTCATACCTCCTTTGCTTTTCAACTCTTATCAGATGAAAGTTCCATGTCATATTTTTGCCTTTATTTGCATGATAAATAACTAGTCATTAAAACTGCATTCTTGTTATGTGACTGAAACGGCATCCATTGTGTTATCAAGGTGACTCGAGCGACACCTATCGTGTTACAGCAAAACTGAAACATTTTTAGTCAAAGCACACTTCTGTCTCATCATCACTGTGGATTTATTCATAAGCACTGCATTAAATTTAGCGCAACTTACCATGCATTATACAGTAGCATTATCTGGAATACAACAGAGGGTGGGGCTCTAGTGTCTCTTCGATTATGAATCAGATTTGAGTGGTTCGTTTGAAATGTTATGTACTAGAAATGATTTGAATTTAAATACCAAAAGTAAAGAGAATCAATTTATAAGTGTTAACCTCCAATTAGACAATTGTTTTAAAGTAAAATTAGGTTTTTTGCAGTGTTCTAATCAAACAATTTGAATTTTTTCTCCAAAATCTTTTTAAATAAATGTTAGAGGCTGGTATTAGTTTTTGATTGAATATTAAATTTAATATCAAACAGCAAGGTTTTAGAATAAAATAGTTATCGCTGCATTCAAGTCAGAGAATTTAAATTTTTTAGATTACAGCATTCAAGATTAACAATATGGTCTGATATTATTTTTATTACATCAGTATTTGGTTGAATATTTGATTTAATATCAAAAAGCAAAAATTCATTTATATTTCTGCATCTAGATTATTAAGTAATGCTAATAAAAAAAATTTTTAACTTAACTGAAGAGTTATATCTTTCGTATTTATTAATATATTGCCGCAAAAAGAAAGACTCTTATGATTCCCCATGGCTCGATTGGCAGAGCATTAGACTGCAAATCTTTTGGCCCCTGGTTCGATTCCCGGCCAGCTCATTTTATCCAAAGACTGGAATTTTAATTTAAAATTGATCTTATTATTTCTCTAAAATCGAGATGATTCTAGAACATTCGAGTGAGATGATTCTTAAATATTCTCCAGATGTGTAAAAGCCGAGTTCTGTTCAGTTCTTCATTCTGTTCTCCAGCGAGTTGCTTGGTGCTAATGAACGCTATTGTTTCTAGCTATCCGTGTCTTTAATTCAGTCTCTGTAACAATATTGTTTTTTAGCAAATTATAATTTTTTAAAATTTACTTAGAATATCAAAAAACTATACCTCATTCAATTAAAATTGCGCTAAGATGCCAATTCTCCTTTTGTTTTTATTTAGCAGTACTCATTTCAAGAAGGAAGAAATAAAAATAGTTAAGAAATATCATTTCCTTTCTTCCCTAAACTTAGTTCAAAGTCAACCTGATAGTATTTCTGATCTGAGTAAAATAATATATATTTGTAAACATGAAGGCATCATAAAGCTTCCAAGAAATTTTTTTCCTGTCTTTTCGAGATGAATGATCTTCTGTTGGTATAATATGAAATTTCAGATAATTCCTTACCTCAGGAGCAGGTTAATACTGTTATGAATTTTGTGTAAATCTGATGTAAATATTGTAATTATAAAAAATTAGTTGTAATGGAATCGTGCATCAGGGAGAAAAGACTGTTTAAAGGGGTTTCCCAACTGAAGATCACCATATTTGGCTAATTTGGTGATATAGGTGTTATTAACATAATGAGATCACTAATGGTTTTTACTACACGCTACAATGTACATTGGAAGCTAAAAAATAAAGATTTGTTCTTAAGAAATGTTGAAGAAATTTCCACACTTGTCTGGAGCGTCCGAACTGTTTCTACGTTTGGTCAGCCCACTTTAGTGGGTCACTATATACAGCGTAACATGAGGAGGAGAAAGATAGTCGGTTCGGAGAGTGAGTCGCGATATTTTGCTTAACCTGAGAGAACCTCTTTACTTTTTTGGCTTGTGCTCTATAACTTTTCTGTTACCCGTATTTATCGGATTGAATAGCGTTAATTCGCTGCTTATTTGTAATTTGCGCCTTGTGCACTTGATACATTCTGTGTATTTAATACACTGCATATACTGTATGTTGTATATGCTGATATCTTTAGAAGAATAACCTTTGCATACATATTGAAAGTTCTCATTTAAAACATGTTTCGAAAATGTTTCAATTAATGCATTATCAGGTCATTTTTTTTTTGAAAAAAATTAGAGCTAATAAATGCAATATTATTTTTTAATTTGGATCTTTTAATAACCCGTTGTTGTATGATTATTATATGTGAAATATTCAAGAATCTTTCAAATATCAGTCTTCGGTATGAAAAAAAGGTCTAAGTCAATAAATTTGCTTTTTAATTTATCAGAAAATTTTGAAACTTAAGAAATGTCACGAATTAGCTTAAGAGAAAATGTTTGAAAACTAACGTTTTTTTCATGATCCATTGAATAATTTTCATATTTAAAAAAAAAACGTTTCATTTTCAGCTTCTATAAAAATCAGTTTATTTTTATACAGTTACTACTATTTTTAATATCCCTTAGAAATCTGATGAATATTCAACGTTTTCAAGTTAATCTTTATTATTCTATCGCATTGGTCTAAATTATCAAAAATCTTAAAATGCACCATTTCTGCATCGCAAATTGGTAATAATAAATGTTTTTTCATTAAAATTATGATTAATTGAAATGAGTTCATATTGAAATTTGAAATGGCAAATCGTATTTTCTGATTCTAAGCCATTGTATTTCCAAACTGAGAATCTGGCTTTTGATTTTTGATAAAATTGGTTTGAATTTTCTGAAAGTTATCAAAAATCCTAAAAAAATATCAAAGGTACGGAAAATTTTAATGTTATCACAAAACTATATTTTAAATGTTCTCTTTTTATTATCAAATCAAAATATATCATTTTTGGGATACGTTATTTGTTGTTAACAAAAATCTGTAGTGAGAAATAATAAAATCCGCAGGCGTAAAAAATGAAATTTTATCTACACGAGCATCTCAAAAATTCAGCTTTTAATTACACGCTGCCATCGCATTTACAAAGCTCTGATTTTTTAAAAATAAGTTAATGACTAAAATAAATAAAACCTAGAAAAATATCATTTTGAGTAAGTGATTATATGAAATGAAATAAATAGGAAATGTGATACTTTTTTAAACAATAAATGCGAGACAAAGGTTTTTGGATCATTTGCAATACTAAAGTGACACATTCGATGAAACAATTGAAATGAATAAAAATATAATTTAACTTGCACGAGCACGTGGTGCTTGGCCGTTCAAGAAATGATGTTCTGACATAATACTTGAAATGTGCATAGCAGATTTCATTTTAATATTTATGAAAAAAATTATAATTATTTCAAAATAAAATTTATTTAACCATATATGAATTGATATAAATATTTAAAACATTTTTATGAGTATTTTCGAGTAAACACTGTCAAAATTTCGTTGGAAATGAAACATGTACTTCGTTTCCGGGGCTAATATAAAATGGAGGTAAATTAATTTGTAAAAGAAGACAACGGACAATCACTTTTCCTCAAATAATAATAATAATAATAATAATTTTCAGAAATTAATAGAAACAACAAATAACGAAATAAGTTTCTTTTTGACAGTTGTATAATGGGTATTTTTATAGAATGCCTTAAAATTCGTAATCATGAGAAATAAATCATTTTGATTAATATTTTCCCATGATTAATCAAATGTTAATCCCCACACACGTGACATTTCATTATAGATTTCTTTTCTCGGTAATTTATTCAAAGTACCAAAATATAAGAAGATGGTACTTTCCATTATTGAAATTATTATCATGTTCTTGATTAAATTGTCATCCTTTTGTAAAGAATCGTCTTTTGCCATTTTTTACGTGTACTTTTTATTAATGAGAAAAATTAAACTACTTTAAAAGAAACGTTAAAATATCCTGTGGGGAAAGTCAGATCATCCTAAGCTATATAATGCCTTTTGAAATTGATTACCATCCTCTGCATAAGCGTGCAAAAAATATAAATATATTTCCTTGTGAAAATTATTTATTTTGCTAGGATCCTTATAAATATCATGTTGAAATTAGTCTTAGGAGAATATATTTATTTATAGACAACTCCCGATTGTAATATATTAATTTAAATTAATTTCTGAAGATACCAGCTTAAAATAAGATATGAAATTGGAAAAATTTAATCTTTTTTTTCATTCAGTTACTACTATTAACTGACACTCTCCTTGTGTGTGTGTGTGTGTGTGTGTGTGTGTGTGTGTGT
>JAOUZG010036525.1:2439717-2478403 GCA_026289955.1 Argiope argentata | reverse complement strand
TGTGTGTGTGTGTGTGTGTGTGTATGTGTGTGTGTGTGTGTGTGTGTGTGTGTGTGTGTGTGTGTGTGTGTGTGTGTAATGTTCAAATTTCCCATGATTAATAGAATACTTTTTATTCATCCAAATAAGATCAAGTAATTTATTTTAAACTTGTTGTGGATGACATTTGATGTTAATGCAGTCTTTTTTAATATCAATTCATTAAATTTTTATTAATTAATTAAAAACTTATATATATTAAATATATATTTAAAAAAGTCTTGCATGGAAATAAAAATTTCAATTCCATTTTTTAAAGAAATTTAGATTTCATAAAAAATATGCATAACTAACTTTCTCGCCGAATATCATCATTTCCCTGCCGCCAAATAATTAACGAATACAGTTTGTTTTTTCCTACACTAATGGGATTAGGCTTAACATGCTTTCGGTCAATTATTTCAAATCATTCTGTTTTTCATAATCTTTGATGTATTTAAAATATAACATTGCTTATGAATCGATTTTTTAAATTCATTTTGAAGTACTTTGGAATTGAAATAATTCGGATTAAAGAAAATTAGAAATTTCTAATAAATATTGTGTTACTCCAACTGGTGTAGAAAAATCACGCATTTTGTTTTGCCACAATGGTTTCTAAATCCTCAACTGACGTTGAAAATTCATTGCTCCTATAATTTTTTTATCAGTTTTTCGAATTAATTGTGGTAGTTATGCTGTGTTAACCTGGTTGGTATGGCGTTGGATTCGTATTCCTTGAGCTGAGAACACGGAATTTTCCGTGTGAGTGTGTGAGAGAGAAAGTCAACATCAACTACATAAATTAGAAAAGAAAAAATAGAAAGCGAATAAATAGTAACAAAAATAATAGTTCAACACCATATATAGAAAGGAGATTGGAAAATTGCAAGGAAATGCGTTGCCTATTTTGCCGGTTAATATTGTGACTCTGTCATATTTATATACATATTTATATTAATTGTAATTATTTACTAAAAAGTAACTATAACTAAAAAATGTTTCTTTTGTTAACTTAAGTAGGAATTGATTTAAAAAATTGTTTTTTATATTTGTTATGCTGGAAAAACAACTGTGAGTGCAGTTAAAATGAGGGCATAACTGTTATATACAATTTATTTCATACCCATTTCTGAGGACGCTATAGATCATCTTCAAATGAAACCATTGAAAAATTTAACAATATGTTGGCATAAGTGTTTGGCTCATTTTGACGACATAGTGGAATGGCGAAATATTCTGAAGGGAGCAGGGAAATAGCATGATTCTTCATCTCACATTAACAGGGGGAAAATAGTATTTCCTTCATGAAATGGGGTAGTTAGTAAAAGGGAAACTGTCTCAAGTACTGTCTTGGACACATGCTTATTTTACAAATTTTTTGGTTCCAAATTTTATCGCTTTAAAATGGTACCCAAAACTATTTAAAATAGGGTGCATTAAAATTTCATTTTTCTTAATTTGATATTGTTATAATCCTGATTTTAAAATAATTCCTATAAGTTAACAAACACAATACAAGAATAAAAAGTAGAGAAAATTATAAGTATAAAATATTATTCTAGAGATATTTTTGAGTTTCTATGACTGTTTCTGCTGTCAGAAATTTCAGGATATTTAAATGCGATTATGAGAAATCAAAACAAATTGAATTCCCATTTAGATTCTTAAGAAATTCAAACGAATTATGCATTTTTTTTCATACTGAAATTCTTTTGTACAATTAGGAATCAATAAATTATGAAACAATTTTTTTTCTAATAACGATAGCATTTTTACATTTCAGTGTAGATTTTAAAAAAATAGAATTTTATATCATTATTGAAAATAACGGATATATATTTATATCTGTTTTGAAGGCCAATAGAAACTTATTTTTATTAGTTTTATCACAACGAGAAATGCCGACTTCCTGGCACAGAGGCAGCACGTCTTCCTCTTGATTTGGATGTCCCGGCTTCGAGTCCCGGTCAGGGCGTGGTTGCTCTTTTGTGAAATGCGTAATATAATGACTCTATCTGGGAGATGTAAAAAATGGGCTGTGCAAACGAATGTGATGAGGTTGCATCTAAGTCGTCATCGTGGCCCTAGTTAGCGGTACGTCAAAAACATGAAACGCTCATTCGGCTTAAAATTGCTGACGGCTGTCAGAACACTTGTCCATACTCATGAAACTTAATGAATATAAATATTTAAAGAATTAAAAATTATTTATTTACTAAACAATTGAATTTAAATTAAATTATTTTAAATATTCTAAATTAAAATACAAAATTAACTATTATTTTTCATCGAATGACTGGACAAAAAAACTTAAATTAATTAGAAATCAACAACATATTTATATTTTATAAATGAAATATGCTTTTTTGCTGTGAAACTTATTGTGACTTCATAGATTTAAATAATATTTTATAAAGGATGTTTTTAAAAAACTTTATTCCTTATGCTAAAATTTTTATTCCTTATTCTTTTATAATCTTCGACGTGGTTTACTAGAACATGTAAATTTGTAAGCCTTATCTTTGAATCAAAAATGCAGCACCGTAATCAAACAACTTTATCCAATTAGTTCTTAAGTTGTTTTTTTAATTTACATAAATATTTATATAAAATTTCCTCGCAAGTAAAATTACTTTCAATTGATGTTTCAGAATAAATATTCTAGTTTGAAAATAACCTACGCACACCTTATTTTGCTTGAAGAATAAGTATTCTAATTAGCATTAATAACACATCTTATTCTAAGATGAATATTGTAACTCCTGGCTTTTATAGTATTCTGTCTTTCTAATTTAAATAAGTGAATTTTTTGCACATATGGATGCCAATAAAGTTATAGAAACATATAATTATGGTGAAAATATTCATATGTTTCTATGACTTTATATGTTTCTAACAGAAATGTTAAGTATACTTTATTTGCGATATATATTTTAGAATTCCTTTGTTATAGTTAAATTCTGGGTTTTTAAATTTTAAAAAATCTATATCAACCTTTTTAGAATATTATTAAAAACAATGCTTAAACCAGTCTACTTTTTTACTTTTTCTTTTTTGTCTTCAGTATGATTAATAATTCAAACATTACAAAAATTAAAAACTTTTAAAATATTTAATTTTAATAGCTAACTATTTAATTTTTAGTAAACGTTATTTCTCAGATAATTAATATCGCTTTCAGAGAGAGAGTTAATAGTCCATGCACAATACAGCCAACATAAATAATTTCAGTTGCATGCTTCTACATATTTTCAAGAAACAACTTTTATGAAACATAAATAATAATTTTGCATCATCTCATTTATGCTTTAAGCATTAATGAAGTCGCCACACAACCGTTTCAAAAAATAGGTAAACACCCTCTACATGTATATTTCTAGTTTTTGGACCCAAACTCTGAAAGAGCAAAAATTATAACTCAATTTTGTTTTCTTGAAACTATGGAGAAACAAATGTTAGAAGTATATATTTCTTGAAGAGTAGATAAATGAATTGTTCGAGGGGATTTATTCCTTAATAAAATATTATCTTTCTTTCATTTGAAATCGAAGAGAGGCCTTTTGACTTTAAAAATGATAATACAAATAGTGTAATGTATTTAAATGTTATTTATAATAGTCTTTGTTTGGTATTGTTTATTTATTTATTCTTATTCCCCGAGTTTTGCTTATTTTATGTTGCATGTAATTGTTTTTGCATACTTTAGCAGCTTTGCTATTTCATTTTCCATCATAAATATCTCTCTATATATACAAAAAACTGAAAATTATTGCAAATTTCAAAAACAATTGGTCAAAGATTGTTGTCGAATGTTCCGAATTCAGGCCTCTAAAAAATATTTTTTGGCAATCTGCCTGTCTGTGAACACGGTATCTCAAACATCGTTTGAATGAAACGGAAAAAATTTGATATATCAATTTATTATCCTGTCAGAACATGATGTTGTTTGGGGATGAAGTTTTTGGCGTCAACAAAAATCCGTGGGCGAAAAATTGAAATTTTGTTATCTGCGCGAGCATCTCAAAAAAATCAGCTTTTAATAACGTGATACCATCCCATTTACGAAAGCCTTGATTAACAAAAATAACTTAATGACAACAGAAAATAAAACCTAGAAAAATGTCATTTTGAGCACGTGATTATATGAAATGAAATATATAGGAAATGGGATATTTTTTTAAGCAATCAATGCCGGACTAAGTTTTTTGGATTGTTCTCAATACTAAAGTGGCTCATTCAATGAAACCATTAAAATAAATAAAAAATACAATTTAACTTGCACGAGCACGTGGTGCTTGGCCGTTTAAGAAATGATGTTCTGGCATGATGCATTGAAATATGCACAACAGATTTCATTCTAATATTTGTTTAAATTTATAGGCTTCAATGAAGTTGAGAATGAAATCCATTCACAGGAACATCCGACAGTTCAATTATAAGTGGATCTTAAATCTCTAAAAGGCAAAGTGTTTTTAGATAAAATTTCTCGCACATGTTTAGCAATTAAAATATACTTTGAAACTTTTATAGGAATCTAATCTGTTTATGGGCTAACTGTCCGTCGGCCTTTTTTTTAGTGGGTGGGATTGTATGTTAATGTAATGACTTATATCAACTAAATTCAGATATACAGATATACCAGTTTCTGTTTCGATCTTTAATACAAATATTTGTAATTTGATTTAAGATAATATCTAAAATTCTCAAACAACGGAGAAATTTAAAGAAGCAGAACACCAATTTTATTGCATTTACTTGGATATAGAAATAAGCAATGCCCAAGAAACTTGCTTAAACACATTTGGATAAGACGTTTCACACAAAATACTAATTCATATAAAAAAGGTAAATTGTGAGTTAAGGAAATAAATTGATACTTTTCACCAAAAGGAAATTTAAAATTTTACTGTAGATTTTTTGAGGAATATGTATTTCTATTTTTAAATTCATTTAGATTGGCATTTATCGTTTAGCGAAAATTAACTATCTTCATAGAAACTACCGTAGCAATTATTCTTTAAAAAATTTAAAACTTTCAAAAGTATTAAATAGATTTCTAAATATACTGAATTCCATATAAACGTTTCAAAAAGTTTGTCTCGTTTGTTCAAGAGGTTTTTTTCCTTAACTGGGAAGCATGACTTTTTCCCCCATTTTATTTATATAGTGCATGTAAAAACTTGTAATTGTTTTCCTTAATAAATGTACAGAAATGGCATGAATATTAGAATTTTTAGTGTTGTAGAAATGGATAATCATTAAACTTCTAAGAATATAATTTTTAATTCAACGAGACAAATAACTTGATTTTATAATATACCGAAATTAAGAAAATAAATTTATGAAGTATAATTATAAATTGTTTGCAATTATACAAGAATTTAAAAGATAAGGTTATTTAATTTAAAATACATCTAGACAACAAAATTTTTACATTGACTACATACATAGACTACAAAATTTCTGCATCGTTTTTCATATAAATTTCTATTTTTTTCTCCATAAATAAAATTATATATTCACTTGTGCATAAACGTAAAAGCAATATGTGAAAGGTAATTAAAAAAAATCTGTTGGTTGTTGTTTCCAATGGCACTTTCCATGGACAAGATCACTGATGCTTCAGCGGTTTTAAGCCGAAATGAGCTTCTCTTGTTTTGGAGTAGCGCCAACTAGTGCCAAGAGTACGACTTAGCTACACATTCATCCAATTCACTCTCACAGCTCCTTTCTACACGGGGGGAGGGGCATATTCACACAACTTACAGATAGAATACAGAAGAAAAACCAAGAATAACCAAGGACGACCAAATCGGGGAAGACGCGCCACCCCTATACCAGGACATCAGATTTAAAAAAATTTTAAGTAAGAAAAGAAAAATGTCATCTAATCATTTTATTATTATTATTAATAATAATAATAATATGCAAATAAAAAATTTTTCTTGATTCTTCTTTATATTATATTACATTCTGCAGCCAAACTTTCCACTTTCTATTAATATCTTGAAATTGACAAGCGTTGGCTCTTGAGTTGGCGTTCATTTCAAAGTAACATGTCAAAGCTGGCTGGAATGCATTAAGAAAACCAATTATTTTTTTTTCTGTAAAATATTGAAACTGAGAATAAATTTTGGCTACAACATTAAAGATCTCGTAGTTCTGTCACAAATGTCCAATGGCTCAATAGTGTCAGCTTTTTATTCAGTAAGGGGTGTCAGAAATAGATATTGAGAGATGACACGCCGGAAGGAGGGTGCATCCATAATGGGAAACGGGTGAATATCTTATCCCTCTTCGTTCTTCATTTTCTCAGTCACAGTTATAGATTTCTGTGTAAAACTCAGGACAAATGGATTAAATTATTAACATTTCTCATTGTCTCAAACAGTTACATAAAATTACCCCCCCCCCTTGAAGTTGATCTGGTATCTTATTTGGAACAGGCTTTTGTTAAATATAGATTCAAATAAGTCTCACTTGAAAATAAAAATGACATTTACAGTTTTTAAAGAAATTTAGATTTCATAAACAATATGCATTTTTATTTCATAGACATTTAATCGGATACCTCATTAATTTTTATTAATTAATTTAAAACTAACTTTCTCTTCAACAATCTTCATTTCCTCTCCACCAAATAATTCAGGTTTTTTTTCCATGCGTAATTAAGGCTAGTCTTAACATATTTTCGGCCAATTATTTAAAGCGATTCTGTTAATTTTTTTAATGTTTGACTCATTTAAAATAAAAATTGTTAATTAATTGATTTTTTTTGAATACATTTTAAAGTTCTTCCGAATTAAAATAATATAGAATAAAGAAAATATCTGGCGTAGAAAATTTACGCATTTTGCGTTTCTACAATTGATTTTGAATCCACAATTGGAGTTCCAAATTCAATGCTTGTATCTTTTTTGGATCAATTATTTATAGTTACTTTAATTGTTAGGTTGAGATAACCTGATTGGTAGGTCGTTTGATACACATTTCTTGGACTACGAGTTCGAACTGGCTAGTCCAAGACACCCTGGGGGAGGGACGTTAAATCTGTCGTGGTCACAAAGTTTTCCAAGTCGAGAGTAATAGCACTGGGGGTGCTGGATCAGGAGGTTCGGTCTCTGTTTCAGGTCTGAATTACGACCTGTGGAATAAATAAAAGGCGTGAATGAAATCCACCCCGTAAAAAGGATTTGGGACGTGTGTGAGCTGGAAGTCAGACTTTTGCCCTTTCAAGGGTCCATACCCTCAGAAGCTACTACACCCCTCCTTCCGTTGTAAAGTGGAACACCAGAACAACAACAAAAATTGAAATTATTTAATAAAAAGTAATTAAAATAAAAATATAGAAAAATCTAAAACATGGGAAATCCAATAACCATTACTTCTCAGCATTCTACTTGGATGCCGTTATCACAGCTTATCCGTTGTCCACATCTGCTTCTTTATTTTGAATCATTTTAACATGATACAAAATAAAGGAGCAGATGGAGAATTTTGTGCCAAATAGTTGTACTATTGATCATTTAACTAAGACATAAGATCTTAAGGAAATTACGTCTTTGACGCAATTTGATTCACATGCTAAGGGGAAAAAAGGATTAATTAAAGTGCCTCAAATAAAAGTATTAGAGATGGAATAATATTAATGTTTTTACTTTCTTGCATACGAAGTATACTAAAATAAAATGTTATAATCTTCAAAACCTTCAAAGTTATTGATGATTATCCACTTTTCAGAGTTATCCGAATCCGAAAAATGTATTTCAGAAATTATACTTGCAATATATGTAGGGGAAAGCTGTAATTTTTTATTGAACATTGAGAAATCTCCATGCACCACTATTTATCACACGGGGGCTTACAGAAGTAGACATCACATACAGAACTGCTACTCACGCATCACAGACCCGTTTTACAGGGGGCACATTCAAACATATCACAGATAGAGTAGATAAATAAAAATTCTGCCCAAAACGGAACTCGAACTCGGGACTTGTAAGAAGCACTACCACTGTGCCAAGATGCCAGTGGAAGCTGCAATTGAAAACCACTGTAAACTGAATGAGGATATATGTTTATGGAATATGGCCTTAACATCAAATCGGTATATAGTTATCAAATTCAGAGCAAAATTCATTCAAAGGAAGTATGTTGATTTGAATTGCTACCCTGATGAAAACCTGATGATAGCTACCCTGCACGAAAGTCAAAATACATAAATCTTGGTGCAAAACTTTAAAATTTCGAGGAAAAATTATATAAAATTTCAAACAAATCTTTCAAAAGGCTGACCCCCCCCCCCTGTCAGTCTTCATATACAGATGTATGTAAACGTGCTATCTCAAAATGCTAAGGTGAAGATAAAATAAATTCGATATGCATGTGGTATAAGTTTGGCAGATGCATGGTCGAAAGGAAGACAAATTTTCAATAAGAAAATTTCATTTTTCTTGAGAAGACAAAATATTGTACATAAGGGTAGAAAGTGGAACATCACACCAGAACACAATATCAAGTTGACAAAGTTGTTCGTTTGGTGAATTTACCAAGAGATTCCGCTAGGGATTTCTTGAACGCGTGTAAAATTATAAAAGTAAATCTCAGGTATTTTTTAAATATAAACTGAGCGCTACGGATTACTAAACTTTCACTTCCAGCCTGGGAACTATAACATCAGTATATATTTGAGTACATGTTAGAAATAAATCAATTAAAAAGTGAGATTGGAACTGGAATTAAGAGAAAATATGAGAATAAAATAACATAGATGAATTTGAATTTTGGAAATTAACTAAATTTAAAATTAAATTAAAATATATAAAGTTATCATTACACACACAAATATATATATATATATATATATATATATATATATATATATATATATATAATATACATAGATAATATATGATTATAAATAATTACCAGGTCAATGACTCATAGTTTTGACATATTTAATGAATATTTGCAATTTTAGTAACAATCAGCGAAGTATTTAGCTTATACTATAATTAATTAAAAACTGAAATGAGTTAAGGACTTTTAATTATTCGTTTAATTATTCATAGGATTATCACTGTACTTCTTAGCCCAAATATCCCCCTGCCTTTATTCAGAATAGTGACGTTTATAATCATAAAAAATGGTATATGTTTATAATTCCTTATGTTTGCTATTTAATAACACCAATAATTTTGATGCTCAAGGTAGGTTGCACAATGCGTAACGGTATATCAGTACTAAATTTGAATTTCAATAATTCCAGATCAGTTTGATAGTAAAGCTTTGGAAAACTCTTTTGTGTAAGAATATAGTCAAAATTACCAATGGGGCGTTGGAAGGTGCATTGAATGTCAGAACAAACTGTTGCGGAAGAGATTTAGCTGAGGTGGAGAAGAAATAATAGCTGCAACAGACCTGCAACTTTCCAATTAAAAAAAGAGAGAAGCTGGAAGGATAGGAAAATATTACATTTTGTTTTGAGAATAAATGACTCTTATAAAGTAATAGGGATGTATTCTATAAATAATGCTTTATTATAATGCTAATTTAATGATAATGCTAACTTTCGTCCCCCTTTGAAACGCAGCCCAAAACAAATATCTTTACACAATTTCCTTGTAAAAAATACATGTAAAGTAACTAATAAATTATCATAAATTTGTTTTAGTATTTTTTTCGGAATAGAACCCATTATTCTATCTTACAAGAATTCCTTTGGGGGGGGGAGGTTTCATTTATGGTGCATCTTGCTCTAGGGAACGGATTTCAGCTATGCTGTTACAAATACAGTTAAAGTGTCTCATCAGGCAAATACAGTGAAGCTCTGCATATGTTCAATTGCCTTTGTGTCATTTCTTGCATCTTTTCAGAAAAAAAAATTATAATTTTCTAATTTTAATGCTAGGTGATATTATGTCATTGTGTAGCTACACCGTGACTGTCATCATTCTAAGCATAAGGGAATTTGGTAACAAATTCGCTGCCGCTTTTTATAAATAAATGAAAGTGTAGTATATTTTTAACATTCGAAGAAGAGTATTGGACAAAAAAATTCTCAACTTTTTGCATTCTCATAAATTCATTTTTATACACGCTGACAATAATAAAAATTATTCATTATTGAATTAAATGCTATTTCCCATTGTTTAAATAAGTTATCTACAGAAAAAATAAGTTTATCTGAACAAATAAGTCTATTCTCTTTAGTTGCCTTGATGTTAAAGGAATAAAAACAAACAAAAAGAATAAATAATTCAATTATGTAGAAAGTTTTCAGAATAACGATTGTCTTATTATTTGCTTAAAATTTATTTTGTAAAATTTACATATCAAAAAATATAATAGCAAGAAATACCATTTATCTTCATTTTTAAAACAAATACAATAATCTAAAAACTAGTTCAGTTATAAATTAACAAAAAATTCGATAGAAAAAAATGTGTAAAAATAAAGAACAATGATAAATTGAAATGATAAAAAAACCGAAATAAAAAATTTAATTATGGCTGATTTTACAGAAGAACAGAAGTTTTAATTAATCCAATGGAACATAAATAAGTGGATCCATTTTTTTAAACTATAAATGCAATATATCATAAGTTTAGCTTTTTGTTTGCAAAAAATAACATTATATATCAATAAAAAATTATATAAATCTTATAAAATATCTGGCTTCATTAATTAAAAAAATGAACTCTTAAATAAAAACATTTTTAGAAAAGTGTCATAATGATATAAAATATACAAATTTTTAATAATTCTAGCGCATTATTAACATGCAGTTTATCTAAAAATGCTCCAGGGAATATCATTAAAATTTTAAGAAAATATTGTAAAGTTAAGAATAATAATGATTCAAAGCAAATAAACTTATTCATATTGTCTTACGCATGCATTATTTAGAATAAATGTATTATATGCTTTCAAATGCAATATTTAGAATAAAAGTCATTATTTCCTAATCATAAATTTATAATATTTAAATTTTCTAAACAATAACATGGGTATTTTTTTACCCCTATTTTTTTCATTATTTGGAAAATTTATAATTGAAAATGTCTTTTATTCTAAATAATACACGGGTTTTAAGCTTAAATAATATTTTCATTTTAGTTTTTTTAATTATAACGAATTATATTCATTAAAAAAACATAACAAAAATAATTTCACATTTATATACGCGCGCACACGCACACACTCACACTATATACTATATTATTTTCAAAATTCATTATTTAAGAAATTTCTAAGCAATTCTATATATCCCCTTTTTAAATAAGTGAAGACAATCTCCATAGCGTATGGAAAATTAAACTTTTCGTTCTCATAAAACCGTTGCTTATAAAAATTACAGTAAAATAATTGAATGCACTGTTTATTTTTTAGTGTTTTCGTGATAAAGTATATTTTATTTATAAAACTAACTGCTCTTCTGAAATTAGAAATAAGCTGATGTCTGTAAAAATAATTACAATTTATCTTTAAAAATAACTGCTGTACTGCAACTGTAAAGCTTAACATATTGATTTGCTCGTTTTAAACTGAATTTTTTCTGAAAACAAACTATTTACATTTGTTTTAAATAAGACTGAAGTTAGTAAACAAGAGTAATCACAACAGAAGCATTGAAAGCACATTATAGATACTGCCTGCTTAGCCTATCTACTATAGATAAGAGTATCTGATAATAGAGAAATTAGTCTTCTAATTAGCGCTTATCCGCTTACAGATGATTCGCTAAATCCTGATTACTCTAAACGGGAGGATATATATAGATGTTGATTAAAACGATTCTACTAACATCATCGGTTCTAATTACTTTACGAAACCCATCATTGTACCGCCATTCGTTAGATATAAAGAAATGCTAAATAAAAACAATTTAAGTGCTTATCATATTAACGTAGATAAATAACCAATCATACCCAGTGCATTGAGGGATATCAGAATATTTACCTCAGACAATCGAGGTATTTCAAGTATTCAGAAAAAACTAACTCATTCGAAAACGAGCTTGAACAATAATTCTTCAGTCAACTTTTAATTTTTTTTTAATTTTAATTTATTATTACATTTAAACTTAATATTTATTTCTAATTTAGTTTGAACAGTGATTATAAATCTCAATTGAATTATACTTGAATTAGTTATTCTAATTTGTCTTTAAAAGATTTTCAATACTGCAAGCCCAATAATTTGAAAGTGTCCGAAAACTGGCATTTGCTCTTCAACCATCTGCTATTTAGTGGTCCAGTAGTTAAATGGTACACAATCGTTGAAGGATTAGGTTGAAGTCGAACTATAACGATAAATTTGATTAGCCGATAGCAACATTTTATTCAACAAGTAAAGGCAAGTTATAGTTAGAAAAATCAAGAAAAATTACTCACCAAGAGAGCATTTGAAGAAATCAGCAATATTTAAGCTAACAGCAAATTACTATTAAATGAAAACAGTATAGTAGCTCTTAGAGTTTAGTTAGAAAGACCATCCTAAAAATGAAGAACTGTGTGTGAGCACATCGCTTTTATATAGTTCCCAAGACGAAATGGAATGTTCTAAGATAATCAACGTATTTTTTTCTAATAAAGGTAATGACATTTTTTTATCTCATGAACATTTAATTTTAACATCAAAGTCTCCGAATCAATTGACACATTGTCCTTTTATTTGCACCCATATTGGGGAGAAGGGGAGGGCATTAAACTGACATCCATTAAAAGTATTGGATATCCCTTTTTCAGCAATCATGTTTGAGAGAACAAAACATTACCTATTTGTAACTGTCCTTGTTGTTCTTCTTAAAAGCATGAGTAAATCCCTTTTTTCAGCAATAATGTTTGAAAAAAAATACAACATTACAGATTCGTAAAATGTCCTTAGAGAGAAAAATAAGAATTTAAACTCATAATAAATGCAGTTTCAAGTTATCAATTATTAATATTCCTTCAACCTACGATAAAGGCTCCTTAATTTCTACTTTCATATGTTTAATATAAAATTGGTATTTTAATATCTGCAAATTGCAAAGAAAATTTTAACAGAAATTCTTGACAGAACTGTTTTCAGTAAACATTTTAACTCGACAATCTTTCTACTAATTATTTTTACATCAAAAATTAAACTGTTATTGCTTGGCATGCTAAAATGATATTTAAAATGTGTAATTTCATAGAAAAGTAATATAATGAGACTTCAGAAAGTATGTAATTAAATTGAAAACTGCAAAAATTCAGTAACGGTTTCGCAAACAAATGTCTTAATCAGTGCCTTAATTAATGCTTTTCAAGATTTCTCTTGACATAAGGCATTAATGAAATTTATTTTTCAAGGGGATTTTTTGGTGAATGCTTCAACTAATAATCAGAAAAGTTATTATTCTGTAATACTATTATTACTGCAATTATTCTGTTCCAACATTCTAACTGGATTTTTCAGCTATAGTTTCCACTACAAATAATTAAAATGTTATGAAAGCTTCAATTACATTCTCATTAGAGAAACAAATTTAATTTATACAAATAACCTAAGCAAAAGTATTATTAAAAATCTTAGATTTCTTAAGGACAAAAGACAAATCAAAGATTAATTATTGAATCATAATTTTCATTAATAAAATCTTAGATATAAAGAAAAATATTCGTTTTATTCCTAATTCAAAAGAGCTTTCACTTAATTAGTAGCTTTCTGAAACAGTGTATTATTACACTAGTATTAATTGTAATTTATTGCAATCGTAAAACTATGAAACCTGTCTTCCCTAATTAAGAGACATTTAATTATATATAATTATTAAAAATTAATTTAAAAATAAAAATTGGAAGTTGCTTAAAATCAGATAAAAGAAAAAGGAGAAGAGAATATCAATATACGTTCGGCATCTTGAAAAATATTAAGAGGGGAAAAACAAATATTTTGTGTTACAAACTGAATAATAAATAAACAAATTAATAAGTGAATTTAAAACTTTTAAATTGGATTCAAAATTCCGGATATAATTATCAAAGGATAATTAAGACTTGGATTTTTCTGGTTTTACTTATTGCTTTCTCTTAAAAGTTTTATCTTAACTGCACAGCATCAAAAAACATGTCACCAAATGCTTTTTTGCAGTTGTTGATAAAATAAAGGAAATACAAAAAATAGCATTTAATATTACCGCTTTGCCCTTATATTTAGTAATTAAAGTAATAAAAAGCATTTTTGGAAAATATTTTTTAAGAGTCTTATAAAATTAAAGGAAAAATATTTGCATGAATATGGAAAAAATTTAACTTAAAAATTCGATTTTGTGTTTCAAGTTGATACAAGATTGATTTTGTCTGATTTTAGAATCGAAGTTATTGAGGGTGAACACTAAGATTATTGTTAAGATTTAATTATTAAAACGATAATTACAATTTCGTAATAATTAAATTATGTTTTTAAGCTAAAATTAAATTTTTTAATTTGAAAAAGCTCTAATTAGTATTAAAGAATTTTCTTATGGGGGAACTTACTACTTAAAATAACCTAACAAATTGGTAGCTTTAGGTCCGATACCTAGCATGCAGTGTCTTTCAAATCATGCATTTTTCATCTGAAATTAACGGATTGTTTGATAATTAGCATTCTTCAATTAGAAAAGAAATGAATATACACATCATTTGTTAAGATTTTATTTCCACTTTGAAGAGAAATGCGATGAAGAAATATGACGGCAAAGAGAATTTATATCCTCTAATTTTCAAGGGTTTGAAAACAATATCTAATTAATTTTTTTTCTCTTTTTAAATTTTCTGTTCTTTTAAGTATGCTGGCACTCCCTCTACAAACTTCTACAACACACCAGTAGGGCGACAGATGACAAGGCCAGGCTTTTCGAAATGTCGGTAGATGGTAATTCTTTAAATTCAGATAACTATGCAGACGATTCCTTTTCAGGCATTATATAACTGCTACTATTTTCATTTTGATTAAAAATTATTAAAAGTTAAAAGCAAACGATTTTTTCTTTGATAAACATATTTTTATGTTTTAATTAAAACTTTCATTTTCAGTTTTCTAGCTAGCAAAACAAGGCTTTGATTTTCAGAAAATTTTAGCATAGAAGGGGAAAGCACTCGTTTCTAAAAATTACATAGTGTACAATAATATAATCACGTGACCATTTCAAACCAATTTCAAACGTATTTTGGAAAAAAAATGCTTTAAGGCAAAAGTTTTAATGCTCGACCAATTTAGAGATTTTGAAAAAAGTTAGATTTTTAATCATCCACGCACTCGATAGTCACGTGATTGCAGGTAAACTGCTTAATGATTTAAATTAATTCAGATAAACGATGACTTAAAAATAATAATGCTCTCACATAATAACTTAAAATTTGGAATAATTTTTTTAACATTTTTATTTTTATTTTCTTCCGGAATTTCAAAGAATCAAATTATAGTTAAAATAATCTAATAATTTTTGTATTACACTTCAAAGATATATTTCTATCAAAAGAATTTTTTTTTTCGTACAAGTAGCAAATTTCAATTTAGTATTAATTCATTTTTGTATTTAGATAATGAATGAAAAAAAATATCTACTAAATCAAAACTTATTTCAATTTTGTTTCCATAAATACTCAATCCTTTCTTAAATTCTATAAACTATAATCTGAAAGCATGTCCTTCACAAGTCTATTTGCAGCAAACCTTACGTAGCTTGTGGCGGGAAAGCATTCTCACACTCTGCAATCGTTTAATGGCCTTAGCGGCTGACTGAAACCCGATATGACCCTTCAGTATTGTTGAGAAGCTTGTGAAGGGGCATCTAATGGATATTTGCTGTCCCGAAAGGGAGAACTTCGAGGACATCAGTGGGAATGATTGATAGAGAGGGGAAATTCTTTCTCGCCGAAGAGGGACATTCTTTTTTCGGGAAGAATGAGCTGCGGTAGGCTAGTTTATTGCTATTTTAGAGTATCGGAGTATCTTCTTCTTTTTTTACAGTTTTCATTCATTGCCTGACAGTTATATCTGAAGAAAAAAATTTAATCCATATGAAATATTTAATTATTATATTAAGGAAAAAGTTTGGAATAATTGCTTTAACCCTTTCAAAGGCCATTTCTTTCTACCATGGTATATTAAAATAGTTTTAGGATTAAGATTGGCTTAAGTAAAGTTATGTATTTAACTTATTAAATGAATTTATTTATTAATTAATATGGTTAATTAGTAATTAAGTAAAAAATCAAGCTATACCATTGTATTCGAGATAAGAAACTGAAACATCCAATTCTTATCTAATTTCAAAATTTGTAAAAACTTGGACCAATCTACATAATTTCATACAAAAACTGAAAAATCAGATGGGGAGCATACTTCCCACAGCCCTTGAAATGGTTAAAACCAGCTTTCGAGGAGTGATAAATAATTTATATTGCTCTGTCTCTCCTTCTAATTCCCCTTTCACCCTTACATTTCGATTTATACATATACGCGTCATAATTCACATCTTACCTGTTTTTTTATTTATATTTGTGCCCTTCCTATTTCACCCCCCCTCTATTTTTCAATTTATGCATAAGTGTAAGTGCGTGTCATTTGTGTACGTGTGTGCTTAACATAAGCGTTAAATATATATATATAAGAATGTCTCAAAAATCACAAAATCGTATTTTTTGATTGAATCATAATCCATTATCAATGGCATTCATGATTTAATTAATTAATATAATGGTGTAAACCTACAATGTTGATATGTTAAATTACATCAAAATATGTTAAATATAAAGTAGGAATTATTAAAATTTTGATAGCAAACTTAATCACATTTCAAATGACTGCTTCTTTCTTCAATATAGTAATTCAATTTTTATGAAAAATTAATGGGAATATGAAAAGTTTGAGAATTACTAATTGAACTTATTCAACTATTTTAAATATTTATCCAAGAATTTGAAATAAAACTAATTATTATTCAAACATATTAATTTTAATACTTATTTATAATTAAAGTAACATTGATTTTCTTAATACAAAATCAAATTCTGTAAGTCAAATTGGTATTGAATTTTACATTACAGCGGAGACCAATATATTATTTTCATTCAATGTGCTGTTTCACCATTTAATCAGCAATGCATTTGTTGAAACTTACTGTTTGGGAAAAAATTTATGCTTTCATGTCCTTAAAAAAGAAGACTAAATGACAGGGAAAAAATCAACTAATGGATCAAAATAAATCGACATTTTTATTAATTTATGAAAATTTCCCAAATAAATTCCTATGAATATTATTTTTTTAGTCATAATTGTTGATTAGAGGTGTTATTTTATTTCTTGAAAAGAGAAAAAATAAAATATTAAATTTCCAATATTTTAATTTAGATGCAGTAGGGGGAAAACTATATTGTGTTTAAATAATTGTTTAAGTTTGCAGATATCAATATTTTTATTAATAGTGGTTAATTAAAAAATACAAATGCTGAGAAATAAATTTCTAAATAATTATTATTGAAATAAACAGTACCCATAATTAGAATGTTTTATTGGGTATTTGAGATACAAATCAATTGGAAACAGTATTCCCAAAATGTTCATAGTATAATATTGACCAATAATTAAGAAATCAATTAATATGAGCCTTTCATACACAATGGCAAGCCAATGAATTTTTATTTGCTTAGTTTCTAGATGTAACCTTGTTTACATACCGTTAAGAAATGCATTTATTAAAAAAATGATTTCTTAAAGAAATTAATAAATGCTAGTAAATAAAGCATGAAATTTATTAACTTATTAATCAGAGCAAAAGCTTTTGATAAGAAACTACTCAGGCAGAAACATTTCAGCCGGGCTAATTGTTTTCCTAAAAAAATAAACAAACTTTTATTAGAATATGGCGCTTGAAAAAATCTTAAATTAGATTCAATGTTTAGGCAACTGCATTCTTTTAATAAGTTTTCTTATAAAATCATAAAATAAAAATTATGGGTGACCTTGACTCGATAGCATTTATTAAAAAAAATCCTTGCCCTCTGGAATTTTATGTAGCCACTTGAGATATTAATCAATATGCTACCATTTAAGCAAATTAATTAAATCATGCTATTTTATTCACATTTCCAATGAAATAATGTGCAGAATTTAAAACTTAGATAAGGAGAATTAATAATTAAACCAAACAAATAAAAATTGTATCTTCACATTGAATCTTTTGAGAATTTTCTGCTATTTTCTTTGTTATTATTGTCTAAATATAAATTTATATAGCTTGAAACGGAGAATATGCGATTGAAATATTTCTATTGTTCTTTCTAATGGCACTTGCCATTAACAAGCTCGCTGACGCAGTTTTTTTAAGCCGAGGGTGGGTCTCTTATTTCAAGTAGCGCCAACTAGGGCCGAGAATAAGTCTTAGCTACTCACGCCTTATATTCGTTTGCAAAGCCCTCTCTCAACGGAAGGCACTTTCACACACCACATAGATAAGACAGAGGAGGAACAACCATACCCCAACTGGGAAGTGAAGTCACTCATGGGGAAGACGCGCTACTCCTTTGCCAAGACGTAGGCGAAATATTTGTATATTCATGCCAATCATCATTCCACTACGATATTAAAATTAGACAATTAAAATGCGTTTATTGTTTTTAAGTATCCTTAAGATTATAGTAAATGTCTAGCCTAAAATCTATTTTAGGCGTATCTCGCAAACTGAAAACAGAAAAAAATTCAAATCCTCAAAAAATTTAAACACACAATTTTTGATGACATCCCTAAACTCAAAAAACGCACTTTCTGCATTATGTCTGACTATCTGAAATAATAAAACCACCCAGAAGTAAATGTATGAAATTTTGAATATGATCTTCACACTAAATTTGTAGACTTCTATTAAAATCTGAGTAAACTCTATTCAGAGGAAGTGTGTCTCGAATATAAGTTCGCAATTCTAAATTCTAAACTTAGAAAATTAGTTCTATAAAATTCCATGCACAGATTTAACATCCATAGCGAAGACACCTATCAAATTTTGAGCCAACACAAAAAAGGTTGTAGTCTGTTAAGCTGCAGTTTCAAGAACATATAAATACAATAACTTGGAAATGCAGTAACTTAAATGCATCAAATTCGATATGCGATTTTATGACTAAAATTGCATTTCTGTGTCAAATTTTTAATGCATCTAAAATACCAATTTGATTTTCGAATGCTATTAACACCGTGGCAGGAATTAATCATCAAAAAATACACAAAGATGCGTACAGGTATTATACAAATACGCGAGTATTTGATAAGTTCAATAAAAATGCTAAATTTAATCCAAATATTGCACGCCAGTCCCATTCAAGGCGTTCTTTGTCTTACCCGAGATCCATAATTTTTTGTGGAGGGTGGCGAATACCAACTTGATTTCAGAATATTTGAGAAAACGCAATTCTTATGTGAAAATTTGGTTGAATTATTGTTGTATATTTCTCTTTCTGAGGAGAAAAAATTGTATTAATGAATGTTGTATGGGTGCTTCTAATGTATTTAAGAAATTCGAAACTGGGTTTTACCTACACTACCTCTTTAAGAGTGTTTAGATCATGTTAAATTTATACAGGTTAAATTTAGTCAGATGTGGCGTTGAAATTTAAAAAATGAATTGTGCTTTAAATGATATCTCGAATTTCTGAGAATTTTAAAATTACGAAGTTCAGCCGAGTGGTTCAAATCCTGATTTAAAATTTTGGAGTGATATTGTTAAATTAATCAGAATACTTGGTTATTCCATTTCTAATAATCTTATTATATAATCGGAAATGATTCATACAAATGGTAAATGAGAAAATGGTCTTAAGTGAAATATAAGTATTAATAATTTGTTCTAAACATTTAACTTATATTAATGATTTTTATTTTGTAAGAAGTTTATTGAATAGCAAGATTTCAAAAGCTGCTAAGAAACAAGATTTAAAAACCTTCAAAACAAAAATAGGAAAAAGAAACAAAATCAGCAGAAACTAGTTTAAGTAATAGTTTTTTAAAGCAATGCGAATAGTTTTGATACTTTGAAAATATTGACTTATGAATTAAAGGTTTTTGCACTGTTTTAACTTATTTCGAAATTAGAAACCGAAAACTATGTCATTGTAGTAAAGAATATTAAATACATTAGTTCTCTTAATGTTTATTCCATACTTGAAATTAATTAGCAATACAACTAAACTCTAAATGTTTAAAACTAAAGAGTTTATTTAAACTGTACTGTTTATTAAAAAATTAAGTAATTTTTACAGAGTTAAAATGTTTATCTAAAGTGCATTTGCAATCTCTGTAAATTCACATATATAATTGATATACAGTGAATCAGGTAATTTAATGATGCATTTAACTTGATTAAGACATTGAATATCTATAATTACTTCATAATTCATTATTAAAAAGAATTATGATTATTATTATTGTTGTTGTTGTTGTTGTTGTTCTCGTGTTCCACTTTACAACGGAAGGAGGTGTGCAGTAGCATTTGAGGGTATGGACTCCTGAGCACTCGAGAACAGAAGTCTGACTTCTTGCTCCCACATGTCACAAACCTTTATTTATGGGGCGGACTTCATACATGCATTTCCTTCATCCATAAATAGATCGTAATTTATAACTGGGCCACAAAACGATCACCTTTGACCCAGTGGTATTACTCTCGACATGAAGGACTTTGTGGCCAAGACAGATTTAACGTTCGTCAGCCACCACACACACGGAGAGTGTTCGGTTGACGAGTTCAAACTCGTAATTGGAGGGATATGAATCCAACGACCTACTAATCAACCTATCCCAGCCCAATAAAGAACATTAAAATCCTTTTTTTTTAATTCACATTGTTTAAAAAAGGCTTAATTGCATTCAAACTATTATCAAATAACGAATAATTAATTTCTGAAATAATTAGTGCAGTATTAGAATCAAAATTATGCAACTGAACTAAATTTCAGGTTTGTATTAGGTAAGAAGTCAATAAAAATTAAGACTGAAATACAATCATTATAAACAAAGAACATATGAAATAAATAATGACGAGTAAAAATCATATTTGTAATTGACGGTAAAAAATAACGAGCGGGAATCTGAATTAACCACCTTCATCTTATAGAGCAAATCTCATTAAGAATATGAATATTAGAAGTTGCTTTTACATCCTTTAATGAATGTTATAACAACATTTGATAAATGTCCTTCCAGCTGATGAAAAGGACATAGTTATATCATTGGATTATTTAAATAACGACTGGTCTTGAATGAATAATTGAGTAAATGAGTTTTAACTATAATCATTGTATTCTGAAATGATAATTATTTTACAGAAGACTATAATGAATCTTGCATGTATTTACTATGAACCGGCTATTATCGATGTTTATTTACAATGCTGTAAAAGGATATCTAAATGATTAACCTTTATGATAATTAGTTATCTTTAATTAGTTGTCAATAGAGATATTTTGTATTATTAATGCTTTGAATGCTCAGAAATATAATCAAGATTTAAATTTCCAAATACGACAACCTGAAATTAAGATGAAATTTATGATTTGTAATTTTAAACAGGACTGTAATCAGATAAGCATTATGCAAATACATTTTGTATAACACTGTGAAGAGCTAACATTCTCTCACTTACTGCACTTTAATAACATTTTAATGCCACTATATTGATGTTATTATTTATTAATGTTATTTTACTAATATGATTCAGAGAAATGCCATTAAAAGGCCTTACTATAAACCACTGGATTCCTCAACCTTTTTTTTTTCTTATTTACTTATCCCTTGACCTATCATTATTATTTCAATCCAATCCTCCTTATTATGTAAAATTACTTGCATTTTCACACAGTATACATATAACACATAATTAAGTATTTCATAATAACACTCTCTCACGTACAATACTGCACTAACACTCTAATATCTCTGTATTAATGTTATTACAGAGATCATTGACATATCATCATTGTTCTAATCCAACTCCACATTATTATATATCATTGCTTACATTTTCAAAACGTATTCGTATAACACTACATAAATATATTACTCTCTCATTTGATGTACAGTAATAACAATCTTATGCCTCTGTATTAATATCATTACAGTGATTTATCCTTAGAAACATAATATATTTTTTAAGAAATATAATCTAAATATATAAAATGGAAAAATATGTTTGATGAAATATGTAAAAAAAGTGTTCACAATAATAAGTAGATATAATGCAAATAATCTTAATAATTTCGTTTAAGGCAAATAATATAAATTACTCTTATTTTGAAGATTTCGAATTTATAATGTGAGTATTCCTCTGCGTTTTTTTCTTTGCATAGTCATTGACCTATCATCACTATTCCAACTCAAATCCACCTTACAATAAATCATTTACATTTGCATGCCTTGTAGAGGTAATACTTTAAGAATAAAACTTTCTTACTTACTGCACTACAGTAACACTAATGTCTCTGTACTATTATCATTAGAGTGTACTTATTAATACTCTCTAATACATAGACATTTTCATCTACATTGATAAAATAAAAATAGTGTTCATTGGTTTTACGCTTTTAATTGTTTTTTTAAATACATATCTCCAAACATTTGATGGGAATTTTGAGATCCTTTTGTATTATTACGTAAGAATTATTTTAGTGCACCTATTTCTGGTATGTATATGGTTCTTTCTCAATATGTGTTAATTCAATAGGCAAAATGTATGAACATAAACTAAATTTAAAACATTTAAATATTTCTAAATTATAATAATTCGGATTCTGGTTAATTGTTCCAATTTTTCATATCCATTTGAATTGGAAATATCACTTATTACAGCAGATTTTTATTTTTCCATCAACACTCAATCTGTCGAATCACTATTATATCATTTTTCTTCACTGTCTCAGAAGTCATTTCGTGTACACATAGCTTATTTGCCCCAAGACACCCCGAGATATCTCCCTGTAGATGATTCAAACTTAACGCATCACTTAAAGGCAAGATTTTGCTATTAATACGTAATCTTTCCTATTAAACTGAATCACCAAACTTATCACATCCATTCTTGCACAGGAAGTTCACAGCCAACGGATGTAACTCTCCCTTTTCCCGAACTCAAGTGGACCGTGATGTACTTCCTGTCTTGTCAGAGCTGTTGTCTTGGTATTAGATTGCGACATAGAATGTTTTCCCACTTGCAATAAACAAGTAAATGTAATTTTTGCGCAATAATTCTTATTGTTCAGAACAATTTCTGGGTTATTCACGATTGAAAACTGATATATCCGATTGGCGCTTACTATAACAATAAAGAACGGATAAGTTAGTAATATTAAGGGATTAGAATTGTTGATTAATGTTACAAAACAGATTTGAATCTCATA
This sequence comes from Argiope argentata, assembly GCA_026289955.1. Classification (NCBI taxonomy): domain Eukaryota; kingdom Metazoa; phylum Arthropoda; class Arachnida; order Araneae; family Araneidae; genus Argiope; species Argiope argentata. The sequence goes on along the minus strand of JAOUZG010036525.1, from coordinate 2,454,986 downwards.
TTTACTTATATATGAATGAGTCTAACCAAATATTCCAAAAATTAGACTCTTCAGATAGCGGAGTTTTAGTGGTATGGTGTCTAGGGGTTTTTTAATATTTACGGGTTATTTTCTAAACCAAGATTAAAATAATGCAAACGAAGGATGAAGACACTTCTTTTAAAAAATAAAAGAATTTATTTAGAATTAACGGGAAATATTTAGAGAGGGGAGTATTTACAGGGAAATATTAATATTAAATGGATTAAAACATGGTGATATTAAACAAACAGAAAGTTAGATTATTTCTTCTAGGAGGACGTTAGAAGTAACAAAAGCATTATGACTGAAAACATATTACCGCTTAGCTTTGCGAGCTGGAAACGCTGACGCATGGGTACGTCCGTACCGAATCATTGTTAACTAACCTCTGCCCAAATATTAATTGGGACAGTTTTTCAAAAACTCGATAGATGGCGTTGTTCTGGAGTGTTGTATTAATTAAAAGTATTGTCCTCTGGGAAATGATCTAACCTTTTACAATTCTCGGTTTGAATTACGTCTACCATTGGATGTTGATAAAACAAAAAATTGAAGGCAGATGATGGTTAAATAAAATAGCTCCGTTGGATATCATACATATATTTCTACTTTTCTTTCAAAATCTGTATGGTGATGTTGTTCTTTCGTAAATTTTAGTACAAAAAAGTAGCTATCTTGTTTTAAACATATCATGGACAACATATTTCAGAAAAGTGGATAAGATAGGATACATGTAAGTATGCTTTTCCTATAGACCCCGACCCCGGATTTGTTACACCCGGTATTCTTCAAAATATATAAAATTTATCATTCGAATTGAAAGTAACTGCAATGAAATAATGCACAAGTTATAATGATAATGATGATGGTGATGACGATGACGCGTCCGCTTTACAACGGAAGGATCGGGCAATAGCTTCTGAGGGTATGGACCCCTGAGGACCCGAGGACAGAAGTCTGACTTTTATCTTGTATGAAGATGACACACACACACTTATCACATTCGCTTGCACAGTCCCCTTTTACAGTTGAGGGGGGGGGGCAGATTGACTCAACTCACAGATAGAACACAGAAAACAACTATGCCCTGAGGGGTATTCAATACCGGCACGCCGATCACGAGGAAGACTACAAATTATAATATGATAGCTTTATAGAATATTATTTTAATATAATTTGCTTCTAGACTATTATATGTGAAATTTTCGACGCAATCAAGTTTTAATATATATGATGTGCATAAAAGAACTTTAGGGTTTTAAAAAGTCATATAGAATTAATTGTATGAGTTTGGTCAGATCAGTTAATTACAAAGATATCCATAGCTCGCTAAATTTTAGACACACCAAGTTTAATTTTTCAAATTAAATAGAGGAGTGAATTATTGAACATTGAAGTAAGACTTTCATTCCACAACGCAGTGCAATGGAGATTCCACAACAGAAATCTCAGTGTGCAGTTTGGCTTATAGAAACTGGTTCTGTTACCATTGAGCAACGGAACTATCGATGGCTAGTATGGTGATAATGCTCTACGGACAAAACCATGAGCCTTTATAGAAACGGGAGGACATTTGCGTTTAAAGAAACAGGAAGTGTGTCAAAATAAAAGTCGCCTGGTTTATCTAAAGTATCTGAAAAGAAGTCAATAAAATACAAACTTCAGGTCCACGAAATAAGCAAGCACGCTGGATTGAAGCCGAGTTTGTGACGTAACTTCTGAGGATAAAGGCCTCTGAGAACCCGAAAACAGAAGTCTGCCTTCCAGCTCATATGAGGGTGACAATCGCACCCTCACTTGCACATACCCCTTCTCAAAAGGAGGCTCTTTCACACATCTTACGGATAGAACACAAAGTAAATAACAACCAAGGATCCGAAACGGGGACGTCCAGATAAAGAGAAAGACTCTCTACTCTTAGGACAGGACGCAAGCAACGAAATTGCTTGAATTTAGATTTTTAAAAATATTATTTACGACATTTTTATACTAATAAGTGTTTCTAATACTTTCTTTTTTTCTTATTTTTATTTTCATTCTTTAATACATATTTTTTTAATTTATGGTAATAAATATTATAAAACTTTGGTGTTAACTGTTCTGGAAAGCAATACCAGAGCCCCCCCCCCCCAAAAAAAAAAATTGGAATTAATAGTTAATTACAAAGAGCCTTAAATTATTTAACAAGTTTGTTGTCATTATGAATGCATAAATTAAAAAAACTATTTAAAATATCGTGTAACTAAACATCTTTATATATTTTAAAGAAATCAAAATAGGTAAACAAATTTTTTATTTATATTTACTATACACTTAATTTTTTAAAACACAGAAATCAAATAATAAGGTAATCCTAATGAAAAGAAACTATATTAACAGGCTCAAATATTTCTTTCCCATTAAACAAATTCCTGGATTATTATAAAACGTCTTTCAATATTCAGAAAAAAATACAAGCAATCAATATTACCTGCCCTGCTTATGTGATTTAGCTTGAATTTTCCAAATTTAAAGAATAATCAAATGACTTACCAACTTTGATTTAAGAAATATATCATAAATGCATTAAAATTTCACCAGGTTTATTATAAACTAATTATAAGTTCAATTTCAATATAATGTTTTGAGAAATATGCAAATCAACTAACTCATTATATTGGTAACTTACGATCTTCTTGTCCCGTAACAAAGGATTTGGAATATATAACCTCTTAAAATATTCTAAACTAATTAATTTATTAGTATTTAGAGTGAAGGGTATATATTATATACCCTTAGAAATAGCCTTCATAAATCTCTTAGAATGCGAGCTCGAATTCCAATCATAATGATTATGGGAAATGATAGATCGCAACTTCAAACTATTATTACTAGCCATTTGAACGCTTAACTATGCGGCATTGAACTTGCTTATAAGATAAGTGATTGGTCAATAAGTGTATGAATTTTGAAACACGAAACATGCTCCTTTCAAGTGTCATTAAAATACTTTTTCCGTTCAAATATCAACCACGATCTTGTGCAAGAATTATTGATCCAGTTAAAATAATAAAATAAATTACTTCTTGTATTATGTTAACTTCCATTAGTAAAGACTATCTTCAATGAGGACAAAGGTGTTTTTTTTTACTGAGAACTTTTCCCGTGGAAGTTCTTTTAGCATCTATGTAAATGAGTTAAAAGTCGATGATGCTGAATTCAAAAGTTATAAAGAAAAAAATTGTAATATAAATTTATTTTACACCAGAGTAACATTTTTGAAGAAACTCAGCTAAGTAATGGTGTATAGAAAGTCAAAGTTACCCGTATATGCGGGCAATAAATTTGCAACTAATCTAGATAACCAAGGATAGTGGTTCCCCCCCCCAAAACTTTCTCGCATACACTCTAACAAAATTGTCATACCAGAGTACCACTTACATGGTATTGTCGTGCGAAATATTAATTTTGTGCATGAATTTAGCATTTTTGTTGAATCTGTAGAGTCATCCTTGGTGATTTGCTTGACGATTATTCTCTGGAATGTTTTAATAATCTGCAAACATAAAGTATTTGTTTTAAATACGTTTTTATCAACCGAATAAAGAAAAAAATTTGATTAAAAAAAACTGCATTTTAGTAGTAAAATTCCATACCAAATTTGATGTATTTGTCACTATGTTATTGAATTTTTACTTTTAAATATTTCTAAAAATGCGAACCAACATAGTTTCCCTCCCCGTGCATGGATTTGACTAAAACTTTAAGCGATGTCTGCACTATAAATGTTAAGTCTGTGTGCCTAATTTAATCTATCTAGCTCTATTCACTTTGTAATTATCGTAATAACGTACATTCGAACAGCCGGACACACGGACTTCCTCCGACTTACAATTTGATTGAAATCTGCAAAATTGAAATAAAAACCATTTATAAAATTTCAACAGTCTAATTCAAAGAATTTTGTCTTTGCTTACGTACATAAAAAATGTCTTTGTATATGAAAAATTTGTTTTTCTAATTCAGGGTGGTCTAAAATGTGGAAATTCATTAAAATCTCGAATTCGAATTTTTTGCTGATTACTATACTTTCTCTTTTCTTCTTACCTCAAATTGTCTGACTCCGTCTGACCATATCAAATAAGCCGTTGACTCAAGGATGTGAGAGGGAGTGTTGTGGAACAGTTGACATTTAGGACAAAGGGGAAAGGATTTCTTTCGCCAAGAGAATTTAAGACATTTTAGGTGTCCGCTGGCAAGTCGCGAAATGCAAGAAGGGAATGACCTATCTCCTGAGACTAAAAGAAACCTGGTTTAGGCCCCTTGTACCAGCTATTTGATGGAGGAAGCAGCCATTATTTTCTGGTGACAGATTTTTTGAAGGAGAAAAACTCCAGATAGGTCAGTTTTATAGAAGTGGGGGAATTTTGAAAGCAACCCTCGTTGGCCAGTTTGTCAGCTATATCGTTGCCACGGATGTCTACATGTGATGGCAACCAGTGAAGATGTATTTGGTGATGTTTCGATATGGCCTTGAGTTTACTGTGGATTGAAATACTTGTACGATCTCCAATTTTTAACCGATTTTTGAGGTGTTGAAGCGCACTACAGCTATCTGACAAGATGCACACAGCACCACTGCTGTTCTTTTCAGAGACCGTCTCAAGACCAATCTCAATTGCGAGGAGTTCACTTCTGAAGACAGAGCAAAAGTCAGGGTTACATTGGAGTAAAGAGACTCTGCGATGAGGGGTTTCGATGTAGACCCCACTCCCTGCTGTATTATCGATTTTGCTGGCATCAGTGTAAATCTTAATGTCTGTTTTGGGAATGTTATTGTTTTCCAAAGCTAATTGCTTAAGGTGGTCTGGAATAAAGTCTTTTTTTGTTGACAGAATCTGTGAAGTTGAAATAAAAATGAACTCTGGGGAGTTCTTCAGAAGGGTTTGAAAGGAGTTGTAGAGAATGAGGTTCTACATCCTCTAGATGCAAAAGTTGTTGAGATATAACGTGGCTGAATGGCCTGTTTTTTCTAAGTCTTTGGTTGCATTGCCAAGAGTTTAAATAACATCTTTTTGTTGTTGTTGTTGACCATAGCTAGAGAGCTTACTATAGTATTTGACGAGGTTGGCCTGTCTCCTGAGTTGCAACTACGTATACGAGAAAGTTCAAACTGAATGACCTTCCTTTTCCTGTTTCCTGCCCGAAATTTTTATAACCAAATTCGAATACATATCCAGAAAATAAGGCCGACAATAAAATAATTTTCCCTTTTGGGGGCTTATATAGTTAAAACGAATGCCCAAAATGTAACCCCATTTCGTATAGATACTGTGGAAAGCATGAAAAGATGAATTCCATAGAAAAAAGATTGAAATCGAAAGCTGTTGGTAGCAGAAATATTAGAGCTGCTGCCATCAACGAACTGAGAAATTGGCATGGCTTTATGGATTATGTAAAATTCCTAGTGTGTGTGGGTCAGATGCGTCATGCATTGGTTGTAAAGAGAGAAAAGCAAGCAACCTGTTGGTAGTTCATTGCGAATAATTGGGAATCAGTGACATTGTCATCCATAAAAATACCATAATTGTTTGGGTACCATGAAGTTCCTGTATAAGTGATGTATAAATGAAGTTAATGTATAAGTCATGTTCAAGTGATTATCAAGAGTTGACGTCATCATTTTAAATTAATGATTAGTTCATATGGGCCAGGGGAGTTAGTTCTTTTCACTAAAAAACAGTCCACACCATTATGAAGCCACCACCAGCTTGTATGGTGCCTTGTTGCCCACTTGGGTTATCATGTAGTCTGTGCCATGCTTGAATCCTACAGTCACCTCTTGCCAAAAGAAATCGTGATTCATTTGGTCAAGCTACATTTTTCTAGTCACTTTGAGTATAACCAATACGGTCGCGAAACCAGAAGAGGCGCTGTTAGTAAAGGTTTTATTTTGCTGCCATAGCCCACAAAAGAAAGAATTCACTTTACCTCTCCCACATTTATTTCTGGAATTATTTCGAGCAATGCTATATAACTATTAGCTCTAACAATTCTAGGCACATTGTCTCGGACGTTAAGAATCACCTTTGGCAGCAGCGTTGTCAGTAGAAGGAAATTAAAGAGGGAGGGATTGAAAATAGATAGTCTCGGCACTCTTAATACTGTGGATCTTAGTATGTCAAATTCTTTGACTATTTGTAAAATAGAATTTCCTACACGTTTAGTTCCATCTACCATTCCACATTCAAAGACTGTTTATTCCTCTCATATGGCATAATCGTCAGAAACATTATCAATTGAATACGAATAAAATCCTGCCAATGCACTTCCTATCTATATATTTTGTGCTATCTGTATATTTTCTTATAGTTATCCCATGATTTTTGTCATATATATAACACTTTTATGACGTAGTAACTGCATATATATTTTAATTCATTAGGGTGGTGTATCCCAAACATGTTTATTACTCGCTTTGCCATTTGTACATCCACAAAAGGTGTTTGCTCGGAACATTATTCAATCTATATAAAATAAGAAAATATTTGTTTTTTTTACTTTTGAATTGTTATTTGCAGTTATTGCATAAATATAACGGTATAAAGTTATAAAATCAAGAAAACACAAAATGCTAAACGATACTCAAGTTATCTGCAATATTCTCTTTCATAAGGATCCAATTCAGGATATATTGGAGTGTTTATTTAGAAAAAAAAACAATTTTCTTTCTAAAAACATAGTATTTTTGCATATTTAAGTATGAAAAAAGCAAAATATATTTTAATTAAAACTCTAAGCGACAAGATAGGGCAGCTTTCATTTTAATGAAGAGTAATTCCGAAGGAAATGCTTCAGACGTTTCGCTAAGTGTTCAGTTGAAATGTTTCTCTATTTACTAAAAGGGGCTTCCACTTGTAAATCTAAACCTTTCAGAGTCTACAAAGCGAACAAAAGAATTTCTATTAGTCTGCTTTAGAACTAGCTCGAGAAAAGAAAATTTCAAAATGCTTTCAGAGTAGAACAGATTCGGGATAAAGTAATTTGTTTATTGTTAGGCTGAATGGCATGTGCAGATGGAAAAATGTACTTCCCTCAAAGGAATTTTACACAAGGGAAAAAATCCCTTCTGCGAGATAAGCGTTCTTTCTTTTATTTTCATAAAATATCCAACAATTTAATACATGCAACAGATTCCCAGAAGAATTCCTAAGCTGAGGCAAAAATACATGTATCTCCAAAAGTTTTCAGAAAAATTCTCTGCAGGATATTATTAAAAAAGAGAATTTATCTCATATTCTCGTGTAAATAAATTGATAAGATAGAATTTCCAAAAAAAAAGAAAGATATTTTATGGAAAGAATTTTTGCATTTAATAACGTTTAATTAGGGAAATATTCAAAAAATATTTAATGAATATTTTGAGAAAAGCTCTATTAACTTCACACTTGAATCATTTCCATTTATTTTATTTCATCAAATCAAGTGTAATTAAAATTGTCAATGGTGTATAGAATTATATTTCTAAATTATAAACAAAAATTTACACATCATTTACCATGCAATTCTATTTTATACATAGCCTATAAACATCTCAAATGATTTTTGTGCAAATATAAATCCTCAGAAAAGGATAGATATTGGAATACACTCTGCTGTCTAAAGGTATCTTTATTTGCTTAAATAAATATTCAGTGACTATTATATTGCTGAAAAGTCTCATAAATATTCTATTTAATAAAGACAAAGCAGTTTATTCCCTCAGAACTTATATCAAAACTCAAGGATAGTATGAATATTCGTTAAAGTTTGGTTTTGAAATGAAATTCATTTTGTGTAAGTGCACGTTAGATTAGATTTTTATTTTATTGAAAAGAATTTGGAAATAGAAATGGATAATGATTTTGAAAATAAAAGTTTTCAAAAACAATACAAGAGCGTAACGTAATAAAACAAAACTCAGTAACTTGAAAGCAAACATAACATAATCAAATTTTCATATCAGATATTTTACCATTACTCTAAAGGCTTAGGCTGGTTTTTTAATATTGGTGATGACTTCAATACAAATGTTGTTGTATTTTCAGTTTGATAAATTATTCAACAAACGGTTAGGAACTTACATTTGAATGGTTTTTAAAACTATTGATAAAAAAATGTTAATGATGATAAACAGTTTCTGTTGTTTCTTATGGCACTTGCACTTGCTCAACGATTTAAGCCTAATAAGTGTCTCTTGTTTAGTAGTAGCGCCAATTAGGGCCAAGAGTACGACTTCTGCTAGTCACTCATCATATTTGTTTGAACAGCCCTTTTTTACAGGGAGGGGGGGTACATTCACACACCTTACAGAGAGAACACAGAGGAACACCCGTGCCCGAACCGGGATTTTAACCTGGGATGCTCAGATAATAAGGAAGACGCACTACCCTTATGTCTGGACGCCGGCAAAAGCAGTTTCTTTTTATGTCTATGCACATTTTCATAGAAACACTTAGAAATAATATGAAAAATTATTTTAGCTCTAATTGTTGCTTATTTACCTCAGCTCGTATTTTCCAAAATATAATTCATATAAGTATAATATTAATTCTGTTACAATTTAACTTTTTTTAATTTCTGAAAAATGAATTGTTGCACGAATTTTTAAAAAATACGTTAATTCTCCAAAAAAAGTTATATATATAATTCTGAGAAAGATATATACAATAAAGGGAATTTAAGTTTTTTTCTTAAAATTTTCGTCAGTACATATATATAATATAAATAATTCCAAATCTTCAGCAAGAGGATTAGGATAGTATAACATCTCTTGAGAAAAATGCCGTCAATTTTTATTAACATTTTATCAGATTTTTCTCAAATATTTAAACTTTATTTAAATCTTTTTTGACACGTTACTCGACCTGAATATTTAAGGTTGGTAAAAGGGTTTTACTAAAGGTTTGTTTTAAAGTCTTCGGGGCAAAATCTCCCTCGTTTTTAATGCGAAAGTTCGGAGAGGATGTGCTAGCTCAGATGTCGTCCTCATCACCTGATCATGTTAAAAATACGAGGTCCATTTTTAAAACGCCTAGTTTTGCTTTAAAACAGTATTTTAATATATTAAACCAGCTAAAAAATTTTACACATTTTAAAATTAATTATATACAGCATCAAATTGCACAAATTTCATATTCAGAATTTTATTACATAGAATATCAATTAATAATGCTTGCACTGTATTAAAAACGCATGTTATTATTAAATACGCTAGGAACAAAATAATAAGATTTCAATCTGAATTATTGTGAAGGTTTGTATACTTTGTGGTATACTACTTCTATTTGTAATTAAACATATATTTTGCATCATTTATTATATTAATCATCTAAAAAATTTATTTACGACTTCTTAAAATTCCACTTTATTAAATTTAATGCTCCCTATAAATAGAATTTAAAAGCTACAAGAAATGGGAAAAGCTTTTCACCAAAGATTAATTCTTGAATTAAGAATATTTTTTTTCCAAAATGTCTTCATCCTTTCAATTTCCTTCCTGATTTCAAAAGGCTTGAATGTTGCTTCTTACCTTCATGCTACAACAAACATCTCCTTTAGCATAGAAAAATTCTCTCTGGTAACCTAAGTAATCTAAGAGAAGTTTTTGATCCTTCTGAAGCTATATAAAGGTTCTTTGTGCACATTTCCAACTTTTTTCCCCTCTTAGCAAAATGTTCTTGATAAAAAATGACTATAAGGTTTATCTTTTCCTTTCTCTTCTCTCTGATGCTAGCTTTTCCCCCCTTTTTTACATGCTTTAATTTTCATTTGAAAAGAAGTATTTATATTTTTTTTAAAAAAAAATCAGATTTCATTGCACATTAGAAAGAAAAATCCAGGTTTTGAAGAATTCACTTGAATTTTTTTTTAATAATCTTTATATTCGGATAAAATTATTTACCCTCATTTTTTATAATCGGTCATAAGTACCAACAAGACTTTATGGAAAACTGACTATATAGCTGTGACGGTAACGAAATATTCATGACTTCCAGGCATGGTATAGCTATTAGAAATCCGTGCTTTTCAACGCCGACATTTTCCCCTTCTTCCATTGTTTCTAAAACAAGCTTTATATACGTTGTTTTAAAAGCTTTTTTTCATAAATCCTAGTTTTATATGCGGCGAAAATAAGATAATTCTGCTTACCCCGACCCGTTTTTTCCCATTATCTATTTTCTCTGATTGGCCATCCTTTTCTTACCTACTTGTAGGATATTCGAATCAAGTTATACTACAAGACACAAAGATATGTCACGGTGTAAAGATATGTCAAAGATCGTCAAGCGGATAGTTGAACATTTTTAAAGTCCATACAAATTCTTCATTGATATTATTAAATAAACTTTTCCCTATAATCCATGTTATAGATTTGTATTATTTAATAAACTTTGTATAAGCTTTTATCATAAATCCTAGTTTTATATACAGCGAAAATAAGATAATTATACTTACTCCAACCATTTTTTTCATCGTCTATTATCTTCTCTGATTGACGATTCTTTTCTTACCTACTAGTAATATAACTTAATTCTGATAAACCCGCTGCGACAAGATGCAAAGATATGTCATTTGATTTCTGCAAACATAAGTCAAAGATTGTCTAGCGGATAGTTGAAAATTTTTAAAGTCCATACAAATTCCTGATATTATTAAATTCATTGATATTATTAAATAAACTCTTCTCCATAATCCACGTTATACCTTTATATTACTTTTTTTATTTATCACAAAATTGCTCACTCAAAAAAATATATATTAATCCCTTTCTTCTTATGAGATTTCCTGCGCATGGATTGACTTATTCTTTAAAATATTAAATATTTTATAATTCAGCTTCGGTAAATCTGAGGACGTAAAGCCAAGGCGGGGGTGAGAATTATGCTGATATTTAAAATCAGGAAATTAATACAATTAAAGTCATTACAAAAATTCTAGGCACCGCACCAAAAAAACTTATTCCTTTCTAATAAATTGAACACTAAATCCTCTAAGGATCCGTTGAGTACAGCATCAGTTTTTAGTGTGATACAGCAGACGTCAGGAAAATCTGGAATTCAGGAAAATCTGCTTAGAAAATTTGTCATAATCTTCATTTTTCCATGATATTGATGTATAAATCCCTCATGAATATAAAAAAAAATAATTCCTTCATCATGGATAAGAATATTACAACATATGATATTCCGTTATAAAAATATACAAAATAATAAATTAAGAAAATAGTCCTGGTATCTTTAGAGCAGTAATTTTAAGTTGATTTAATTAGAACAAGGTAGAAAAAGTTACTGTTTTAAAAATAGATAGCTTAATAGGGATAAAAATTTAATTCCGTACTTAATACAATGTATTGAAATAATAACAAATATTTTCTTTCATCTAGTTTCAAGAAATAATTAGCTACTTAACTTATTAGTAAGCATCTTATAATATTACAAGATCCTTTTTTAAATATTTGATCAATGTTTCTCTCTTTTTTTAAACTTACACTGGTGAAGTCTGCGTTAATTTGCTAAAACATTTTTAATGATTATTTATCTGGAGACTGGATATTTTTATAAGTAAACAAATTTTAAAAATCGGAAAATAATAAAAAAAAGAATTATTTTTAATAGCAATAGCAATAGCTTAATTTTGTATATTTTAAAAAGTTGATAACTTTTACATTAAATTAAAAAGACTGAAAACTTCTAAACAATTTTCTTAACAATCTTAGAATTCTAGATTTTTTTTTTATTTCTTTATATACTCTTTAATAGAAATTTAAGATCTTGAATATTATCAAAACGAAAGTATAAAATTTGGCTACCAATCTATCATGATTGGCATTGACTTGTTATAATAATTTTCGATACAGCGCTTTTTGTCTGATCACTGAAAAATGGTCTAGCATTTGAAATGCTCAAAAAACACATAGTACTGCCCTTCCCCGATTCGCCTTAAGATCTTGAGGTTTCATTACGTGTATCTTTCTAGAGATATTTTTTTATATTTATTTTCGAAACAAAAATTTTATTCAATCTTAAATTTATAAAATTATATGTTTTTAATGATATTAAAAAACATTACTTATCATTTGACTTTAATATTTTTTAATCGTACTTGTATTTAACGTCAAACTTACGAAACTTATCAACTGCCGGGTTTATAAATCACACGTTAAATTTATCAGAAAATATAAATATTTCTAATTAGAAATGTGTATTAATTATTAAATAATATTGAAACATGTATTTATGTGATTTATTTTGTTCTTCCAAGAATTTCATAATTCGAATATTGAATACTGTGTACCTTATTTTCGAATACACATGAAACTGACAAATTCATTATAATAGTAATTTTTTGTTCTAATAAAGCACAATGATTTTTCTTGATAATTATAAAAACTTAAAGTTCTTATTCGAAATGCTACACAGATTCTTAAACTATCGGGTGCATACCTTCATTTATTGTTAAAGGATATTAATTGGTGTAGACATGTTAAACAAATTATATATGTAACCAATATAAGTTCCAGTTATTTCTTATTACTTATTCTGTAGTGCTTTGTGTAATCTGTAATGTTATGCAGTTGTATTACGTAATATATAAATCCTGTTGATGCATAAAACATATATTTCTATGTTAAAAATAAAAAATAGAGCTTAATACATGTCATAATGAGAATGATAATCAGATTTTGGAGACTTTTTGAGATAATTTTTTTAAATATTGTTCAATGAATTTGACTTTATTCGAAAATTTTAAAAAATGTCCTTTTTGATTATGCCAATGTAATTGTTATGCGGGATTTTTTGGTTTTAATATATTTTAATTTTTTTGCCAAATTTCTGTTGTTGTACTGTTGTTGTTGTTGTCATGTTCCACCTTACAACGGAAGGAGGGGTGCAGTAGCTTCTGAGGGTATGTACCAATGAGCACCTGACTTCTAGCTCACACACGTACGTCATAAGCCCTTTTTAAGGGGGCGAACTTCGTGCATTTCATTCATCTCCACCCTCAGTGGTATCACTCTCGATATGGAGGATTTTGTGAGCGCGACAGATTAAACGAGCGCCAGCCGCACACATTCGGAGAGTCTTTGGCAGTCGAAGTTTGAATTCGCAACCCAAGGAATATGAGTTAAATTTTAATTTTGGCTCAATCCTGCAAGTCTCATTTTATTTTTTAACATGATATATAAGCAGTTTTCTACTACATTTTCCCTACAATAGAATTTGAATTTCTATTTAACATCTGAAAAAATTAGGAACTCTTCATAAATCAATAGGAAAATTTCTCATCAACTATGATTTACAATTCAGTTTTGAAATTATAAAGCATTTTTGATTATAAAAAATAATTTTATTCCGATAATTTAAACTATATTCCGATAGTTCAAGCTTAACCATATAATAATACGTTAAATGGAAAAAAACATATTCTCAAAAAGTTATCAGCTTTTTCTAATATTTAAACTTTCGAAAAACTTTAAAAAAATAAAGAAGTAAATAATATGTAACTACAACGTGAAAAATTATTGTAGAAACGATTAGGGACATCCTGTATATCGTTTGGCTCCCTAATGATTCAGAAAACTAATAATCACCAGAGAAAAAGGGAAAAAAAATTTCCTCTCAACTCTTAGTTTCAAATCATTCACTGTCTTTTCTAACAAACAGATAATTTTTTTCCATATTTACCAATATAAAAATTTGGTTAATTACAATAAACATTATATATTTCAATTAATATAAACTCTGTTTAAACATGTTAAAGTACAAAATATATTATGGAATTTTTATTGAAGTATAACTATTTTTAATACAAATTGAAGATAATTTATAAGAATTAATTTTGCTTTGAAATAGAATACATTAATAATTAACTCGCGTGTCAGAATGTTTTCGTTCTAAAATTAAAGAAATTTGGCAGTTTGCTCATTTTGCATTCACGCTGCAATTACATATCTATTAGAGGGTGTGCGAGAAAATTTCAGAGAGACTACTGCTGTTAGTTTTAATCTAGTGGTCTAAAATGGAAACATGCATCGAATTCCCAAGTTTTGATGCTTAAATGCTTATAATATATTTTATATTTATGGTTTTTACACTAGAATACAAAACTGCTCTTAGATTGAAAAATATATTTAATATATATCGGCCTTATGGCATTCTTCAATTTGGAAACAAATATATCATTTATAAGATATTGCGAGGAAAATATTACGAATTTCTACAAGATGTTTAAATATTCTACCTTCAAATTTCAATTCCAATCAATTTCCTTTGTAAGACAAGCCTCCGATAGGAATGAGAGCTTCTGATAATGGATCCTCATTCTTATTACTTCCGAGAGGGAATATTCTAATTTGTCTCTGCATCAAATGTTTTCCCCTGTCTGGGCACAAACAGAAAATTTTCTCTGATTTCAATTAAAGGCTTTCGGAAGATAGAATAATACCCATCGAGATAATTACCATCCGAGTGGTACCATGATTAAAAAGTTAATTTCAATCCATCGGATTTTGATAAGAAGGTGCACTTGAAGTGAACCCTCTTTCGTTCGTTTTATAAACCAGATTCCGTCACTTCCATTTTATTTGTTTTTTCAAAATCGAAGCAATCGCAATGCAGAACTCATTCTAAGAATTCCTGATGTTTAATCGTCCCCCGTGCATGCTTGGCTTGATTACCCAAATTTCACATTCATTAATCAAATCAAAGCAAGTTACGGAAACACTCTCTTGAAGTTGGAGCCAATTTATTTCTTGGTAACGCATTTTTAATCAAGCAGACAGTCAGCCTAAGTAAGCTCCGTCATTTAGTTCAATTAAAGCTCTGTTTAGTAAAAGAATCTCTCTTCGGCAATGCCCTCGCCGTCACTTCTCATTAAGCAAGCAAGCACACTTAAGATTACGAACTAAATTTGATTTATCCACTATACCTCTATTAATAATTTGAGTGAAAGCATATCCATCTCTCTCCATCTTTCTATTTCAGTGTGTGAGAGTGCGCACGCGTGAGCGTGTATATGTCAGTGTATGTGTATGTATGCGTGTGTTAGTGAGTGTATGCGAGTATGTGAGTGCGTGTGAGTGTATTTGTGTGTGTGTAGGTGTGTGTGTCTGTGAGCGCGTTTGTGTATATGTTTGTGTGTGTACGTGTGCTTGTGTGTGTCTGCATGTGTATGTGTTGCTTGAGAGTGTGTGTCTGCATGTGTATGTGTTGCTTGAGAGTGTGTGT
>JAOUZG010036525.1:2386329-2439617 GCA_026289955.1 Argiope argentata | reverse complement strand
TGTATGTGTTGTGTGAGCGTATGTGTATGTATGTGTGTGAGAGAGAGCGTGCGTGTATGTGTGAGAGAGAGCGTGTGTGTGTGTGAGAGAGAGAGCGTGTGTGTGTGTGTGTGTCACCGTGTGTGTATATGTAATGTATAGGTGTGCGTGTGAGCGTGTGTGTCTGCCTGTGTGTATATGAGAGCGGGCTTGTAGTGTACGTTTGTCTGTCTCTCTCTGTGTGTGCGTGTGTATGAGTAAAACTATGGTATTATCACAATCTAATTGCTTTTGGGAGTTATATTGCGGATATTCAATAACTAGAGTAAGATTCAAACATTCTATAGTAAAAAGTGTTTGTACTGATTTTTTTAAACAAGTTCTTGAAAAAGAAGTATAACAGTTATGTGTCCTCAACTTTACATTAAATATTTATTCATATAATGAGGTAAATTTTGTATCTATGCATTTGCATAATTTTGAAAAATGCATTCCTCTAAATTAAAAACTTTCATTTTAGTCTTGAATTTTTTTTATAAATTGGTTCTTTTCAATACTTATCTTGATTTTTTTTTAAATTTATAAATAATATATTATATATATTGCATCTAATGCATATTTTTCATAAATATATAATTCAATAATTCAGTTATGTGCGTGGGTGGGAGTTGATGTGTAGATATGAATGTGCGTGTGTGTATCTTGGCACTCTACAAGCAGTCGAATTTAGAATTAAATGATTTGGTTTGCGAATGTTTTGGAGGGGAGAAAAATGCATTTCAAAGCAATTTTTTAAAAGAATTATGATTTGAAATTAAATAACATATTGGTACTTATCCTCAGTAATTTTCAGAATTAACTCATAAAATGTTCTGATAACCTCATTTTTTTAAAGATATGATTAACTAAGGCCTGATTTGATGTGAATCTTTCTTATTTTAATTTTTTAAAAACTATTTACGAATAATTTCCAAATCATTTTTTATTATTTCAATGAAATTTAAAACTTTTTGCAGTTTTTATTGATGTTTCCATGCCGTTTTCGATCCATTTTTGAAAGATTACTTTCTCAAGCAGTTTGGCAATATAGTAACTAATTTTAATTTTCGTGGTTTTATGTCATCACATTTTATTGCATAATTTCATTCTTTTAGACAATAAACAATGCTCTGACATATTATATCTACTTTTCAGTATTTTTATCAGCATATTTCTATCCATATGATATGTTTTCAGATATATACAATTCAAATACAAAAATATACAATACCATGTAGATGTGCCACTTAAAATGAGCAATTATATGAACGGTTATATTCTAAATAATGTTTACATTTATTTTTCCTGCCAACATAACACCAGGTGACTGACTAGAATCTATATGAATAGTTCATGCATACAAAAAAAAACAGAATAGGTGTAAGATTAATGAAATGATACATTTTAAATGCTTATCATTATTTTGTATTTAGAAACATTTTATTGAATAAACTCTGAATATAAATTTGTGCAAGAAAGTTGATTAAAATTAAACAAAACCTATATTTCATGTGAAATTATTTGTCCCTAGAATTGGCGATTTCATTCATATATGCATTATATAAATTTTCAGAGTTTTTGCAATCAAATGTAATTGATATCGCTACAAATAATAGGATTATTTAATCAGATTTAGTAATTATAAGTACGTTTTAAAGAAAGAAAAAATTTGTCTAGTAGGAAGAAAATATTTTTTTCCTTATTTCCATGCAATATTATTTATGATAATTAAACATTTACTGATATTTCACTTGATTGTCACTTTAAGCTTACTATCAAAAGTTTACTGGGATCAGTATACTTAATTTTACCAATTGAACTCTTAAATAATAGTAATAGAAAAATGGCGTTAAAGTAAAATCAGAAGACAGTGTTTTGATACAAGTGACAACATGTGTGAAAAATAAAATATCAATGAATCATCATTAATAACAATTTTATAAACTTTTTCTTTCTGTCACATAATCCAACTCGAAAAATGTCAAACTACAAACCTCAAAGAAACAATTATGGTTAACTGTTTGGGTAAAAGGTAATTTAAATTTTCAGATTATTAATTGTTGCTATTTCAAAATATTTGGATACAGCGAAATCAACTATGATGCAAATAATGATTGGATTATGTGAAAGTCGTTAGTGATGTACTAGTTTATGATCTGTGAAATGATTGCTATAAATCTCTTCCTCGCTAAAGCATTCGAATTTCATTTATAATATGTTGGGATGATATGCCTAATCTATCTCTCTAATCAATTCATAAAGCAGTTTTACTAATTGGTCTGATTGTAAAGCCTCAAGTTTAAAAGCAATACTCATTGCTGGCGGCGAAAGAGTAAGTGTACTACGGACGATCACCACAATATATGAACTAATTGCTGCATACGTCATTGTCTCCAAAATGTCAATTTTGCTTCCGTATTCAATGAATATTTGAGGCTTATCTAACCTCTTTTATAATTTCATACATAGTTAAATGTTATTGATGATTGTCACATTGTATTAGTTATATTTGCTGGCAATTAAAGAAGAAATAAATGAGTACTTCTATAAATGATGTAGAAAGAGAAAAGATCATGACTTCCACTCATATATAAATAGAATATCTAATTTCTCAATCAAACTCCATATTACCAATGTATGCCTAAATATTTGTTTTAGTCTTAACTTAAGAGGATACATGTTTTCTATCATGTCAGAGCATGTTATTTCGGGAATGAGCGTCAACAAAAATCCGTAGATGAAAAATTGAAATTTTGTTATCTGCATGAGCCTCTCAAAAGATCAGCTATTAGTAACGCGTTGTCATCACCTTTAAATAATCTGATTTAAAAAAAGAAACTTAATGACTAAAGCAAATAAAACCTATAAAAATGTCAGTTTAAACACGTGATTATACGAAATGAAAGAAATATGAAGTGTTTTTTTAAACAATAAATGCGAGACAAAGTTTTTTCGGATCGTTTGCAATACTAAAGTGACTCATTCAATGAAACAATTAAAAGGAATAAAAATATAATTTAACTTGCACGAGCACGCGTTGCTTGGCCGTTCAAGAAATGATTTCCTGACATGATACATTGAAATATGCATAGCAGATTTCATTTTAATCTTTATTTTTGCCTTACTTTATCAAATTAAAAATTTCTTAGAAAATTTCTTTCAAATATTCCTTTAAATGTAATGGTATGAAGTTTTCATTTTTTAAAAAATATTTAATGCCTTGATTTATTATATGCTTTTAAGTATTCACATTTGAGGTAAAGAAAATTAGTTAGTTGCTGGGCCGAGAACTTCAGAATCGTTCCACGATTTAACACACAAATTCATTAAAAAGGGGCTAGACTGCATTAATAATAGAGATGAAGATGTTTTGTTAGTATTTGAGTCGAGAACTTCGGAATTAACGTTAAATTTAACACAAATGTGTATTTTTTTAAAAAAAAACTATATTATATTATATAGATTAAATCTAGAATATTGAAATAAAGAAATTTTGTGTGGAGAACTTCAAAATCGTTATAGAATTAGACATAAGTTTATATAAAAAGAGTTACATTAAATATACTATTATGAAGGTAAATACAATTTTTCAGATTTGGAGGCACGAATAATAGCAGATTTTAACAGATGTTTATAAAAAAAAAACTGGATTACTTTAGATATATTACATCCAGATTATAGATATAACAGAAATTTTAGTTTTTGAGTCGAAAACTTCAGAACTTAAAAGATGTTTAGATAAAAATAAAAGTCTAGATTGCATTAAATTTTTAATATCTAGTTTACAGAGGTAAAGAGAATTTGTTCGTTTTTGAGTCAAGAGCTTCGAAATTGTTATAGAATTCCTCATATATTAATTTATGCTGAATGATTACATGATTATATCGCATTAAATAGAAATTATTGTCTATTTAAAAGTAGAATTCTTCCCAATAAATAATCCAATTTTCAATATAAAAAGCTTAAAAACTTTTAGTGATTTCAGTTGAAGAGAAACTAATTTTCTTAAATTCATATTCTAATTGTTTCACGTATTCTTATCGTATTTAATTTAATTTCGAATTGCTTGTTAATAATTGTCTGATTCTATAGAAACCAAATGAAATGCTGATTTTTAAAAAATCAAAGGGAAATTAGTATCTTTTCAATAAAAAAGGAATCTTTTAAAGGGTAATATAGAAATAATCTTAGACTTTTTTTGTGGATTGTATTATTAAAAGGATTTTAACAGAAAAAATAGTCAATTGAGGAAGCCCAATTGTTTTAATAATTTAAAAACAAGATAAGATTTTAACACTTTTTTAATTGTTTCAATGGATTTTTTGTTACTTAACCACTGATAAAAGGAGTTAGTATGAAACTGGAAGTATGAATCGCAACAAAATTTTAATAATTGCTTGTAGAAAAACAGCCATAAAATCTAAAAATTGCAAAAAATACCTGATTGAACTTCGTTTTAAATATAACTAAAGCACCTACACCCGAATTTGTACTAATTATTAGGATACATAAAAATAAAAATGCCTGTAAAAATTTCAATGTTCTACAGGGCGATTATAATTAAAGTTACGATTTCATAAATAGATAATTTTAAAACTACTAATCATAATGACGATATTTTAGCAGAACAATCATCAGGCAATGGAATTTTATTTACCGAAAGAAAAAAAATTATTCCCAAAGTGTGTCGGTAGATGGTACTGACAAGGAAATAACCAAAACTAGATCGTTAAATACAGGAATATTGATATCCGAAAGAAAACAATAGAGCTCAAAGATTTTTCTTAAATTTTATTATAACTCCACGATAACACAAGGAGTCATGTTTACAGAGACAAAAGTCATAAGGACATAAAAAGGCAGTATCATGCAACAAAACACCCTATTTATGGGAGTTTAAGGCATAAGTTAATCGATATGCCCTCTGCCTTGTTTCGTTACTAATTGGAAGCTAAAAACGGCATGTTCAAAATAAATCGATGGGTATTTTCACTGATGCAATGGATGTGAGGCGTGAAGCTTGCCTTTAAATCTGCTAGATTCTCAATCCACACGCCGTAAACAACCTTCTGCATGCACCCTCAAATCCAGAAATCGCATGGTTCTAAGACGGGGCAATGTGACGACTATGTTGTTGCTTACGATCCTATCATTTCCAAAATGTACATTCTGCAGCTGCTTCACAGGAGTAGCAATTTGCTTGAGTATTGCAGGATCCACACACTGACGCTGTGAAGTGTCAGAATGACATGGTTACACTAAAGTGTTCCCTGCCGCTATCCAGTACCGATGTAGGTAATAGGAGTTGCAGGTTGGATCTCCTTGAAAAAAAAACAGACCGAGATAAACGACTGCCTTTAATAATAACTAAACAGTGACTTTTTCAGTGACTGACGATAAACGCTGCCACCAAACAGTGATCTTTTCAGAATGAAGAGACAATGACTGTAGCTGGAAGACATTCTTTGTCGTCCATATCGTGTAATTTTGCGTACTTACAGAAATATGCAGATGGAAGTGGGCATCATCAGACCGTAGAATGATCCATGGTCATGATCTGTCCACTTCCATCCAGGCAAGAATTCGTGGGGCAAAAGATTCACGCTTTTCCAGGTCAACAGGTAGTAACTGCGGCAAATGATTTATCTTATACGAATAACAGAGCAAGATGTTCTGTAGAAATTCATTCACCTTTCTGATCGGTGTATTCAGCATTCGTACCACTCCCCTTGCACTGCTGATTCTAGATTCACTATTAATTTGTTCTTGTAATGCTGTAATCACATATTCCACTACCGCATCCGAAACTGGCGAATGTCACGTATAAGTAATTCGCGTATCTCAGTTAAATGTAAATTCTCACAGCACCATCTATCGGTCCATTTCGGAACTTTTTTTTCAAACATATTCCATTGCCTCTCAATTGTTTTGCTAAAATATCAAGTCATTCTGACAGTAGTTTTAAAATGATATAATTTTAAATTCATAACTTTACTTATAATAACCCTGTAATTTAAAAAGGAAAGAGTTGAAAGGAATAAAGCCTGAAGAAAATACATTCAAAGTTTATAAAGACAATAATAAACAATAATATTAATTCGATCTAATTTGCTGTTTTTTACCAGTTTAAATAATGCACAAAAACATTATTTAAACTCCTTATGATGGCATTTATTAATTCTATCCTCAAGCTGTTGTGTTTTTCATGATATCAATAACATTGACTTACGACGAAAACTCGAACTATTAAAAAATTAATACATAAATGTTTTAAACACAAAACTCTTTTATAAATAATTAATAATAAAAGATTAAAATGAAATCCGCTATTCATATTTCAATGTATCAGGACAGATAATCATTTCTTGAACGGCCAAGCACCACGTGCTCATGCGAGTTATAATATGTTTTTATTCATTTTAATTGTTTCATTGAATGAGTCACTTTAGTATTGCAAACGATCCAAAAAAAATTTTGTAACGCATTTATTATTTTTAAAAAATATCGCATTTCCTATTTATTTCATTTCATATAGTCACATGCTCAACCTGATATTTTCTTGGTCTTATTTACTTTTGTCATTAACTTATTTTTTTTAATCAGAGCTTTTGTAAATGAAATGGCTACGCGTTATTAAAAGCTGATTTTCTGAAATGCTCGTGCGGATAATAAAATGTTTATTTTTCGCCTACGTATTTTCCTTGATGCCAGAAAACCTCATTACCAAAACAATATCATGTTCTGACATGATAAAAAGGAATTTAAATTAAATAGAGGTATTTTTACACATAAAACCTTTGAACGTTTTAAATTTTACTATTAATTAATTTACTTTTCTATTGCAATAAAATACTTCACTGATTTCATATTCATTATTCACAATTCAATAATACAATTTCATATATGTAACTTCAAAAGATTTTTATGTAAAATATAAGCTAAAAACTTGCATTTTAAAATCTTACTTTTTTATCCTTTTTTATGCTACTTTTAATCATTACTTAGTTTAGTATTAAGCATCTTATGCAACATTCAAGAATTTGTAAAAACTGTTCAATTCTCATATTTATAAAAGTTTAAATAACTAAATTTTATTCCTCTGTTTTTTCGAATTTTAATATCAATAACAGCTCGTGTATGCAATACCTGCAGAAAAAGTGTTTCATCCTTTTCTCTATATTAAAAAAAAAGATCCTTTATATATCCTTTTCTCTATATTTATCTCTGAGAATTTTCGCATCCCTGATTACCCTTTGCAGTTTTCTGAAGCAAAATATGAACCTCCCAATTACTCTCTTGATATTTTCATATTCATCCTGAAGGAAAGAATTCATAGATAGTACTTTAAAGATAAATAATTTTCTTACATTCATCAAATTTCTATAAAACTTTTGCTCGTCAAACTAACTATATTTCTGCTATTAATTTTGTTTCTATCAAAATCAAAACTTTTAAAAAATACCAACAATGCTTACCTCCTTCTTTCAAAAGTTCATTTAAAATGAAAAGAAACTTCTCGTGTTTCAGTCAAATAAGTTTCTTTCGGAAAAGAACCGATAACTGTTGCACATAAATATTGAGGTCCATCGTACATTAAATATCCAAATCATAATTTTGTAAATTTAAATAATTAATTTGGCTGGAGAAAACATTCTTTTTTGGAAACATGAATTTTTATAAAAGAAACTATTTTCAAATCTTTGATATTTACCAAATCATTTAAGTCGAAATTTATGATTGTACATGATAAATTCTTTTAAAATTAATTAATAACAACTCATTTGCTGAACCTTTCTTTTGGAAGAAAGATAACATTACAAATTTCGCTTTTTATTAATTACCAATGTTTGAATTCATTTAGATAAAAGAAAAGAAAATTAATTATTCCCATAACTAATGAAAAAGTTTCTTAAGCATAATTTAGATGCAGATGAGGAGAAAGATACTCCTTTAAGAATAGTTGCGTTGGGAAGAGAAAATTCAATAATTAAAACTTATTATCTCAAATTGTTAGAAAGATTATTCAAACTCGACACACTCATTTGCGTATCTCATAGAAAATAAAACCAATAGTTTATTTCCGGAAAAAAACTTCTTTCAGCTCTAATGATGTACTCCAGTGATTTGGAAAGCGAAGAACGGTTGAAAAGAAGTGAAACAAATCAATAGTTAGAGTTACAATGAAGAACATTTAATTGTTATATCAGTCTAGATTTAGTCAATTCATGCAAAATTGATAACTCGACACTAACGATTAAAATAATTGATGCTTTGCTTTTTATTTGTAAAATAATAATGTTAAATTATATAATTAATATATATAAATCCCTGGCAATGAAAGACAATCTGTTTAGTTCTTTTTTTTAAACATTCAAATGCCAAGGCAAAAATATCAGATAATTTTAATATATCTTTTTAGAAAGGTTCACTTTCTGAAAACTTTCTAATATATGATTCTTTGTGCTTCCATTCTATTATGTGTGAAATTATGGTTAAATAAAAATGCTTTGCTTGATTGGTTCATGACGGGAATTTTTATTATTATTATTTCTCTATTAAATATTGTAACAGGGAAAAAATAATAATTAATAAACCGAAAATGAACATTTTCCTTACAATTTCAAAGTTTAAGAAAGGATATCAGATATTTTTATTCAGAAAAAGTTTTAGTTAAGGAAACTATTGGCGTCATTGGATCCAAATTGGATCACTCAATCCTATTTTAAATTATATAATACGTATTTTCATGATATTCAACAAATGTTTTAGTGAATATCTTTAAATGTCATTGGTGATCACAAATGGCTTCGTTCATTCTAGCATTTTCTAGTCGGTGTTGATACTTTTACTATAATTTAGAAAAAGTTAGCTTTGGAAATCGTTTTATTTTTATTTTTTTCTTATTTTACTGAAAGTTCTATAACAAATTATAAATATATTTCAGCAAACTTATTTAAATTCTAGATAGTGTTAGCTTATGTATATTAATGTGAATCCTACTATTATCATCTTTGTTTCTTATGCTTCCTAAAATCCATACTTAAAGTAATGTTGAGTGTTACAAACTTAGTAATCTCATGTGTGAATACACAGTGCAATCTTATAGGAATTTCAGAAATTTATGTCGATAATTATTTCATACACTGCCATCAAAATTTAATTTTCTGGAAAAAAATATACAAGGTTTTAGATCCATAAACCAGCATTCAAGAAAATCATAACTGTTAAAGTTGTTTAATTATTAGATTTAGAAAAACTATAATATTTTTGTAGCTGTATTATGATTTTTCAGTGAACGATAGCTTAGAACAGTTCATTTGGGAATGTTATTTATTTCCACTCAATTAAAAAATTCTTTTTAAAGATCTTCACAATTTTTTCTTAATATTCTTTTTTCAAACACTTCGCACACAATGACGTGTCTGACACGCGCATCGAATGACTGAATTTTTATATTCAAGTCTGCAACTAAGCAACAGAATTTAATTAAATACGCAAAAATTAATTCAATGCGCTTTAATATCCCAAATACTCCATTTATAATTTTTAAAAAATCTAATTAACAATAAATGACCAAAACGAGATGTGTCATCTAATTAGAAAGTTAAATAAATTCGTACGTCAAGTGGTTAATCTAATACAGAAAATTAATCCGTATAAGAAACAATTATGAAATTCATACTTCGATGGAGTTCCTTTTAATATATATAATTATGTATTTTTATATAAAGATTTTTTTCGATGAAATCTTCTATTAAATGCAATAAATGCTCAAAGAAATGCCGAGATGTAATTTATGGTACGACTCACGGAAATGTTACAGAAACAAATTGGCTCAATACATACGTCGCAGTTATAAATCACCTGAAACCATAAAAAATTCAATTTTCCAACTCACTGAATTTTCTTGCGAGGCTTACGGTTTCAATTTCCTTCGAGATATCTGCCACTCTGTCTTGGATATATGTCAACAAAAGTCATATCTCTCCTAACATAAAGCGCTTTTAAACATTAAATAACTGAAATAACTATCGGTTTTAATATCATTAAGTAAGATGAAATTGTTAGTTAAATAAGAAAAACCTGTATTTATAAAAATTTGTGTTTATTCAATTTAAAAATATCTTCTCACTACGATAATTTGACTAAGTTATGTGTATGCAGTTCATGTAATATATTTTAAAATATTTAGGAAGGTTTTTAAATATATTGATATATGGTTTTAGAAATATTGACAAATAATTGTTATATAATATAGAGGAATATGATGATGATGAAGGAACAATGTAAAAATTATACAAAAAATGGGACTAAATTTTAAAATTTTTTATTAATAATAAAAAATTTTAATACAGTATTTTACATAAAATGGAAAACCAAATTTATTCCATTTCAGTTTTAAAAACTACATATAATGTTAAAAAGTATAAAAAAAGAAATGTTTCGTTATTTACAATGGATCTACAAAAACAGCATCATGATTTAATAACCTTTATAATTGGATATAAATAATCTAATTTTTTATAATTTCCTCAAATTCCTTAATTAGCCATAATATATATATATATATATTTTTTTTTTTTTATATATATATATATATTTATTATATATATCTTTTAAAAGTTTTATTGTTTCTGTTATTCCTTTAATTTTCTAACTAACTTCTTTAAAGTTATGCATTAGTTCATGTTTGCCATTTCAAAACTGTGGTGGAATGTATATTATTAAGATCCGTGCAGGAAGCAACAAGAAGCATGTTTTCAAGAGCATATTTTTTAGTGACTGCACTCACACACTTAACAAAAACAAAACAAAACAAAACAGGACAAGACAATACATTCAGGCGCGCAGCTTAACAGATCAGTGTCATCTCTTCTACTCACAACCTCAATGAACTATGGGATGCGTACTTAATCCCGCAGCGCCATCTAGTATTCAAAAGAGAAGATAAATGTAATAATGTAACTGCTACAAAACTTTGTCAACAGTTGTTGTTTTTTTTTTCAAATCTTTACTAACTTCTTTAAATGCTCACTCTATGTTTTATATTAAATGAAGTAAAAAATTATTCATAGATTCTTTCAATATAAGTTCCCTTGTAGTTAAAATTTATTTTTTGATATAAAATAATTACACAAAAAACAAAATATACCAAATAAATAAAGAAAAATCGAATTACACTAAGTAAATACAGATGCATAACACGCCAAAATAAACGCAAATCAATAGCTCTTACTACTGAACCTTTTATTTAAAAAATTCTCCATTTCCGAATCTCTCCAAAATAAAACTTCGGCATAAATTTCAGCCTCAAAAACTGGAATGATTCTAATTTTTACCACAAACTTAACGATGTTGCTTTAAGAAAGTTCTAATATTATGACACAATTATTGTTTAAATTAGTATAATTTTTTACGCCTTTTCTCTGATTTATAGTTAATTAAGAGTGATTATTATGACTAAATAATCTTAATAACCTAATGTTCGGTGACCAAATGTATAATTAATGTAACCATATTAATGAATTTTGTAAAGACATGTCTTCTCAATATAAAAAGAAATACACTATTTTAAATTGGATGCATAATATTAGTAGTAATAAATAATGATTGTTTAACTATATTTTAAAATTGGCTAACTCATTTGGCGACAAAAATCAGCGAAGACGGACCAGTGGTTGAGAATGGGAGGATTGGGCTTTGATTTTAAAATATCTCTAGAAAATGGCTATGGAAAAATCAAACATTAATCACTTATTATAGAATTCATGGACATTGGTACGAAATGTAAATTGGCGAAATCTGTATATTATATTCACCTCATCAACTCGGTTAAAGCTTTTCCAAAAAGAAAATCAGTAATGAAGAAGCTTCTGAAATTTCTCTCATAAAGGGGCGATGATTCAGAGAAGGATCTCACTGATTTGATGTAAAATTTATATAACCATTTGTGGTATTAAATTAATATGGAATAAAAATTGGCGAAATCAATGCAGAGCTGACGAAATATTTGACTTATTTCATTATTTTAAATACCTATAACATAGTGAGTAAATAGGTGGTCACCATAGGCGGTTAGTTAGTATTTAAAATAAAATCATAATACAAAAAAATTGTGAGAGATATTTTAAGTTATTTACTATTAACAAGTAAAGGAAGTAACATTTAAGTAAAAAATAAAGCAAACAAGCAAAAAGTGAAAGAATTAATGTGTACAGTAAAATGAGCACAGAAATTTATTTTAATTACTGTTACAGGCTTGGAATTGAGTAATGTAATTAAAATAGCGAAAAATGCTATAAAAGTAATAAAATAATATTAAAATTAGTGATAACAGTTTACAAAAACAAACTAATTCAAAAAATATTTTTAAATTGTTGTTTTTGCACAAATAGGGTCTGAAACTATTTAGAAAAATCAAATATTTTCAGTAAATTTTTAATCAAAAATTTAAAAAATAAATTAGGAAACTTTCTTAACAAATATCTATGCACCAAAAAATAATTATTTGCCATAAATAGCTAATCTGAATTCAGTTTTCTTCCTCTTGTACATACATAATACAAGAGTTTTAAATTACTCTTCTATTATGTATGTATGTTAATTTTACAAATACAGTATATAAACATTATTGTACTGAAAATAGAACTAAATTATTCAATACTTAATATACATTATTCTCAGTTTATTTAATGGAAAGAATATATCGTTCACCGGAATCACTTTCAATTGAAATAGCCACTAATTGCTTTTTACTTTTGCTTACATATAAAACTTTTTTTAATTATTTCATTTTTTTAAATGACATTCAATTTTTAATCTTGAATTTAGAATATTATTTCAGAAAATAACGATTTCATCTACACATTTCTTAAAGTTTATTTAAATTGATTTTTGTCACAAGAATATTTCTTCAAAAGAAATATTTTTTCCCTTCTTTTTTACCCACATTGAGAATGAAAAAAAAAAGAAATTTCAATATAAAACTTATCTAAAGCAATATACTCGCTAAATCCTGGTACAAAACTTTCATTCAGAAACTTTCCTCACTTTTACATCGACTGAAATCAAAAAGATAGACGACCATTTTACGAAGTAAAAAAAAAGGTTATAAGGAGTTATTTAATTGCCTGATCCTTTAAATTCGAAGATGAATACTCTTTTCTGAAAATGGAAACGTCTCGTTCATTACACTACGAGAGCTGCATGAAATGAAACTTTTGCAGAAGTTTAAAGTACTTTCTTGGTCAATCCTGTTCTTAGAATTTAGTAAATGGAGCTGTATTTCGAATCAATCAATGAGATTCAAGAATAAGAATCAGGAAGACAAGATTTCTTCTCTTCCCCCTCCCTTCCTTATTTATTTTTCTCTTCCGTTTGTTTGTTTGTTTTTTCCTGACATACATAATAAGATTTCCAGTTTACCTGAAGTTTGACAAAGGAGATATTTACTAAGCGTTCACTTTCAGTTCACCGTTGTTTGTAGTTTTGGTACTAAAATCTTAGAGCAATTTTGATTTCAAAATATAACTCTGTTAATATGTTAGGGTCCATTTCGACAAAATGGTTAGAAGTTTAGAATAAAAAAATTTAAAAAGCGTAACTATTACTGTAAGGCTTCATGAATGTGTTCAGTTAAACTATTCTGAGAAATACATTCGTTTTTTTTTCAATTTCTACTATTAGTTACCTATCTCTCTTTATATATGTACATATTAAAATTTTGAATTGTTAATAAAATACTTTTTATTCATCCACTCAAGTTCAAATACATTTTTTAAACCTTGTGGTGGATGACACTTGATGTTATTACAGTTTTTTCAAATATTAATTCATTAATAAAATTTAATTAATTTTTAGTACTTTAAATAGTTTTAAAAGTTTGTAATAAAAATTGAAATCAACAAATAGTAGCCCAATCTGTAAAATGAAAGGATTTCAATACTTTTCACTTGAAGGTGAAGAATGCAAGTCAATTCTTACAAAATCAATAAGTTTTTTTATAAATTATTTATATTAATTATTTAATAAAAAGTAACAAAAATAAGATTCTTTTATTGACCTTAGTAGAAATTGATTTTAAATTTTTATCATGTCAGAACATGATGTTGTTTATGGAATGAGAATTTTGGCGTTAAGAAATTCCGTAGACGAAAAATAAAAATTTTGTTATCTGCACGAGCATCTCAAAAATATTAGCTTTTTATAACGTATAGTCATTGCATTTACAAAAGCTTTGATTTAAAAAATAATTTAATGACTACAGCAAATAAAATCTAGAAAAATGTCATTTTGGGCACGTGATTATGTGAAATGAAATAAATAGGAAATGGGATATTTCTTAAAACAATAAATGCGATACGAAGTTATTTTTAGATAGTTTGCGATACTAAAGTGACTCATTCAATGAAACAATTGAAATGAATAAAAATATTATTTCATTTGCTCGAGTACGTGGTGCTTGGCCGTTTAAGAAATGATGTTCTGACCTAATACATTGAAATATGCATAGCAGATTTTATTGCAATCTTTTTATATTATCTGTTTTTTTTATTTCCTACATAAGTCTATTTATCAAAATAAAAATTTCGTTTGCTGTGTCCGAGTCCCTTTGGAGTTCTGTGCTGATCTAAAACATATAGAAAAGAAAAAAGCCCAATTTCTTCTTTTATATTGTAAGCAAAACATATTTCTATAAATTTGAAGATATATTTATTATTAATGCATAGCAAAAACGTAAATTTATGTACATTTATAATATTAATTTTATGATTACTTTGTAATTCTAGAAACATGCAATGGTGACAAAAATCCTAGACATAACAATTTAGAATCGGAAGGGACTTACTGCTGCGCCTCTAGATACGTTACTTTGCAAAATAAATGACTCACTTTATAATTTTAGATTGTTTATTGTAAAATACATCATAAACTCAAATATGGAAGAGAAACGTGTGTTTGAGGATAAGCATAAAGAAAGTGATGGTACTAAATTCAGTGCTTTTATAAAAGCGTTTGTTGATGCATTCAAACTTAGCAACGGATCTACAGAATGTTTGTGGAACGCAAAGAAAAGGCTCATTAATTAAGATTCTTTTATGTATCAAGATTTTTAAGATTTAATGATCGGGAATTCTTATTGAACGAGAAATGATTTCCTGTAAGACAGAAAAAAAATTAATCTGAATCCATTAGTGTCTTTTGAGATATAGAATTATATTTTGCTACATTTTTTAAATCCTAGAACAGAGGAACAGTTAGTTTTGTTCCAGAGAACGTTATTCATTTCAAAAATCAGCAAATTATGACTCAAGTTTTTTGTGTTTTTCCAATTGTTAAAAGAAGCTCGTGTGCAATATCTAACCTTACCTTGGTAGAGTGAGGAAAATACATATGAGAAAGATCAGTATCTAACAAGGGATGTAGAGCAAAATTTTTTTAATTTAGAGGTTTATCAAATGGTTTGCTTAAAATTTTTCAAGATACCTTACTAAATACTTTATGTGCATTTTTTTTCAATTTTTTTTTCTTAAAACACATTATGTGTATCTGTGCATTAAAAAACAGGCTGTATTTCTGTCCTTTCTTTAAAAATTGATCTTTGACTGATAAATAAACCGAAATTTTCAATTTTTCACATCGTGAAGTAATAAAGCAACTTGAAAACATTTCTAAAAGAATAGATAACCTATTCTGTTTTTCAGAAGCTCCCGAACATAATGAAAAATTATTACAACAAATTTGAACAAAAAAAATATGCATTAGACTTTAATTCAGGAAGTTTATCGTCAAATTGTTTTAATTCAAAAATTAGAATTTATGAAAATAACATCTAAACATACAAAACAACATTGAAACGTATGTAAATACAAATATAAAAATGAGAGAAACTTTGCAAAATTTAAGCTCAAGAAATGAAAATTTAACGGTTTCATAAGGAAACATATTCAAATGTGAAGAATGGGAAATTAAAAAAATCGACTTTCCCAACATAGTCATTTGCTTCCAGAAAAAAAAATTATTTAGATCTTAACTAACAGATATTTGTGTAAATGATTCAAAAGATTCAAACATTAATTTAAAAATATATATGCATAAAACATTCTACAGATTTTAATAAAGTATACAAATTCAAAAATATAAATGGACATTTTTTAGCATAAAGGGAATAATGTAACATATATATTTAGCAATAAAAAATATATCCGCTGCAGTATTAATTTAGATATAATTGTTTTTCTATTTATTATACGACTGTGGGGCATGTCTTAAGAAAAAATATTGAATGATGCATTTTTCTCACGTTTATTTGTGGAGTTGTTATGTTAGATGAATCATATATTATTTCAGATAAAACACAAAAATAAACATATCGCATGTCATCCAAATATTCATTTTTCAATGAATAAAAGATACCAAATTACTGATATGTTTTCTAATTTATATATAGACATACTGAATTCTAGATGGAAAGGTGGAATTCAAATGTTTGAAATAAATGGACTAACTCATAAGATTTAAAATTCAAAGAATAGGTAACCATATAAAAATTGCTGCAATAAACGGAGAACTATAAACCTTAACGATAATGAATCCATCATAAAGAATAAAACACAGATATGCAGATGTAGATATAACATCATTTCTTTCTTGAGAGGGGTCAGAATTTAGAGTAGATGTACAACATACGAGGCTGAATTTCATTTATATCGTCAGAAGATCTTTCATAAGTGCTTTTTGGAACTTTTTATTGATGTGGAAAGGGCATTCTGGTTGAGGAAGCATATATGGATAGTCATATTCTTTTGCGTATTACGTATTTTTCGATATCTTCCCTAATTAAAAAAGATTCGTAAAGCAATTGAATGAATGTAGTCTTATATCTTTTCTAGCGTTAAGACTTTTGTTATCAGAAAGGGTTGTTTTTTCAGGTAAAAATATGCTTAGATGAAGAATATCTGTAACTAATTTTGTTTCAGAGGTTCATTGAATGGCTTATAGCATTTTATGTCTTTTCGATTTATCTTGAGACTCGATTGGATTTTATTTTATTTGTTTTTATGAACAGAAGCAGCATTTGACCTTTGGTAAAAGTAAAACAGATATAAGGATGAAAGAGGTAGGAAAGGAAGAAAATGAAGCAGAAAGGAAGAATTACTTATAGAATGTACAAGATTGATAATATTTTTAGAACTAGAAGTAACATATATTTTTTTTAAATTTTAACTTTTCATACAGTTAAGTATATTACCACACACAGAGAGAGAGAGAGACTCCATGTACCGAATAGATGGATAATAAATCCCTGTTGTAAATATTCGTTTAAAATATCCCTGTGTTTCTCTGATCTTGTCAAAGGTCGACATGTGTGAAAATTCCTGTCCAAAAGTCAATTCCTGTTCGGATATATCATATTTATGAGAATATCATAATAAATAAGACCAGGTTAAAGGATTTCATCCTTTTTTTATCTTTTTAGGCCTTTTTATGTCAGTGTAATCTTAAGCTGCTTTTGTGTCGTGCCCCTCTAGATGAAATAAAAAGAAATTAAAAAGTCAACACTGTCTCCTCCAGGATTTTTGGCCGTGACTCACTTGCTTCAAAATAATTATATATATATACTTTTTATCTCATTTAATCATGTATATTTATTTATTTGCATTCCATAGTTGGTAGATTTTGAATAAAATGAATGAGAAATAATGTTGATTAATTAATTCAAATTTCTGTGTATATGTGTTCTTTATATTTGTATGTTACAATTGGAAAGGCTTTAAATGTGCCTTCTTATCAAGTAATAAAATACAACTTCGCCTACTATTGAAATTAACAATTAAAAAAATTTATAATTAAACAATTTTTAATGGAACAACATGAAATAACAATAAGTGCATTCTGAAACAGCATATTTTGCTCATCTCACAATAGAATATTTTTTATATATAATTCATGATTTTGTAGAATAATCTATTAAAGAGAAATTCCCTGTTTAAAATTCTACAGTTTACTCATTTGCCCTTTCGAAATCTGAAACAAAAAAAAATCCTTGAATCACCAAAATGGTTGCAATATTTTTTTATCCAAGCATTAAATTAACTTTATTTTATATCGAACTTTCATTGCGATAAAAGAAAATGAGATTTATATAAAAAAAAAATCTCTAAAAGAATTTTTAATGTCGGATTCCAACTGAATTCTTTTCGTTGATGTAATTTATCCGGTGTTCGGGAAAAAAAATTTGGGTTTACTTAAGCATTCTGCCTTTTATAAAGTAATCAATGAAAACACTAACTCTAAGTATCAGTGTAAAAAAATTCGAATTAAGTAAGAGGAAATAAGAAAAATGGTGAAACGTGTAAAGATTTCTAAATAAAGTGCTTGTTTGGAATGCCTAACAGTTTAAGGTGCCCATGTTACTATTTCCTATAATAGTAACTGATAGCATTCCAACGTGATTGCAATGCGCTTGAGGTAACATTATTGTTTTGGTATGCCAAGCATCTTTGTTGGGTAAAAGAAAAATTACGAAAAGATTTATTTTCATTAAATACTTAGTTTAACCTTTTTTACGATAAATATGACCTGGAATTTTTTTATATAAAACTTTTATTGTACTACAAATTTTTCTGCAGAAATTTCTTATGCTGTATCCAATTATAAATGCCTTAACTTCTTGCCTCAAGCCATATAATAAAAAAAAAATTGTTCTTTTTACCATTAACTTTTCGGTTTAAAATATAAATGAAACAGATTAAACTATTTTGGTTTAATTATCGGTATAAGCTATATATATTTCTATGTAAGCTTCTCTATTATAGAATAAATAGATTTTATGTCAAAAACATTTTGAATTACACATTTTTTAAAAAAATGATTTATTTTTTAACTAGACAAAAAAAGTTTCAAAGAATATCATATTACATATTTGGAATTCAAAAGGGAAATTCCTATGATATTTTACAAGAATAATTTTTGATATTTCGAATCTAAAGAAATCATTAAAAAAAAATTTTAAGTAAGCAAAAAAATATTCATTTTCAAAACTATCAATATTTATTCTTCCCAGATTTTAAT
This sequence comes from Argiope argentata, assembly GCA_026289955.1. Taxonomy (NCBI): domain Eukaryota; kingdom Metazoa; phylum Arthropoda; class Arachnida; order Araneae; family Araneidae; genus Argiope; species Argiope argentata. The sequence continues at coordinate 2,420,525 of JAOUZG010036525.1, read as the reverse complement.
TAAAAACTTATAAATATTCTTTGCCTACAATATTTGAAATTATGTTTAATGTTGCAGTAAAAATCAAATACGGTAGTTCGGTTATTATTTTAATTAGCGTCGCTAGATTTCGATTATTCATTCTTAGTTTTACAAAAAGGTTTCTTAGGGTTTTAAATCAAATGCTCTAAAAAAATTTCATTAACTTCAAATATTACATCTAGTATTCAAGAGAAATCTTAATTATGTTTACAAAATGTATGGAGATATGTTTTCATTTTAATGAAGTCTTGGATGATAGCAAGGACTCTGCATCGCTATAAAAATCGTTGCATATTTAATAATAAATCAAAGTTCGTAAAACTTTTTCAGTTATACGGGCGAAAGTTTTGTTTGATAATATTATCTTTATCTGTTATTTATTATATTTATCTATTCATTCTTGGAAAAAAAATTAGTTATAGGGAAGGAAAATATTAATAACTCTGGGAACAGTAAAGTCTAAAGATTGTTTTAATACTAGAAAGAAAACAAAAGTTTTAAGAATCGAATAAGATTTTAGAAATGTTCCTATTAGAATAATAGATAGACAAAGAATATATTTATCAACTTTCAGAATCTGAATGATATTAGACTCGAAACTGATTTCCACATAGCATTGAATGATTTTCATGTAATTAAAATATTTTCCATTTCTTGCAGAAGTCTTCATGTAATATTAAGAATTTAATTACTTAGAAAATATTTATTAAAGCAACTTTATATCACGACCATTTAACAACAGATTTTTTTTGAAATAAAATAGATTGCCTTTAATTGAAACTAGGAGTCACAAAATCTTCTTTAAAATTCTTCAGTATATGCATGCAGAAATGATTTGTAATTTTTATCTACAATATTCCAATTACTTTACAAAGAAAGTTCTTTTTCAATGCATTCCATATCAAGTACAACCAATTAATGATTTATTTTCTTAATAATTTTGTAACAATAGTGATGTTTTGTTTTGTTTTTATTTTGACAAAAAAAAGTTTTCGAAAAATTTTCCATTCTTAGTATGTGACGGAAAAAATATGTTTATAGGTCTTAGAGTATGATTTAAAAGATTTTATGCAAATGACTCAATGTTGAATGATATTAAAAGAAAAATAACAAAGGAATCAGGAGGACTGTGGCTATTATCAAAAATGGAAACTGGTTTCTGAAGGTTTAAATCTCATGTATAATTTTATTAATTTTCTTTAAATAAGAAATTTAATTTAACTGAAATTAATTATCGGTGAAAAATTGTCAATAACCTCTAAAATTTTAAATTGTTGGAATGAAATATTTTGAAAAATTGAGAATGCTCTAAAGTCATTGCTTTTATAGATTTTTAAACTTATATAAGTTAGATCAAAAGTTATCCTCAGTTCTTGTTAGTAAATTTTCTAAATTACTAATAATTAAAATATTCCAAAATAACAAGATTAGTTAGTTCATTATTTATCCCTTTTAATAACTGATTTTCTATTTTCGATGTTCTTTTGCGAATACAACGGACAAATTTAGCAAAAGGAAATGACATTTTAATTTTTCAAATGTATCTATTAAATAGCATTAACACAGTTTTTATTTGATTTATCACGGACTTACAAATTTAAAAAGTCTTATTGAATAGTTAGTATTGAATTGCTTTCATGCTAGTATGCATAAATTTATGTAACATTTTTACAAGAATACTCAAATATTACTTAAATGTAATAAATTTAAAAACTCATAACATTTCCCTCGCGATCCAGTAAACAAGCATACTATAAGAATTTTGCAAACAGAAGTTGTATATATGTTTATACAGTTCACTTCAATAATTTATGTTCTGCTGGTTTATATATGTTTATACAATTCACTGCAAGAATTTATGTACTGGTGGTTTATATATGTTTATATACTACACTGAAAGAATTTATTAGAGAAGAAGCAAGTTAAAAGCTATAATTTGTTTACATTTTAAAGATAATTATGTGCACTTCACTATGGTGTATTTAAAAAAAACATTCTCATGGAATAATTTATGAATCCAACATGTACAGCACAGTTTTGATCAGGAACTTCTGGAATAAATACTTTCCTTTACACTTACGAAACTATGAATAACAAGTAGAACGCTACTCTTTTTACGGTCACATTTTCTCACAATATTTCGAAAAATACAGTCATAATTTGTAAATTTCTCACAACACGTAGGGATACCGTAGTAGATTCCCGCTTCCAGTACCTTGAATGGTTTTCAGTGCAATGTCTTGACTTCCTTAAATAATTACGATAGATAAAAGTAGATTAGATTGTATAGAAACCGAATAGTCATGAAATGGTTTATCAGGAGTGCACTGTATATAAAAATGAATTTTTTTTTCTTATTTTATGCGCAACCGTACCTCTCATCCTGTGGCGATAAAACTTTGCCAGCTTATTGCTTTGAACCTAGAAAATCGATGTTTTCCATATAGCCAGTTGTAACCTGAGTCGGACAGCCAAGAAATTTATTTGTTTACGTTGAAGGCGTAAATATATATATACAGTTTACTCTGAAAGATACTTGAATAATAAAGTAAAAAATAAATAAATATTTATACAATTTCAAATTTCGCATGATATTTCCAAAATTATTTCTTCTGTGCGATAACACACCAGGTACCAGCTAGTATATAAATAAATTATAGAATTTAAGATTAAATTCTCTCAAAAATATTTTTATGATTTCTTTTATGAGTTTCAACTATCGTTCCCTGAAATTTTCTCCACAAAGCTTTGGATAATAGCATACGACTGAGCCTATAAAAATAGTGAAATCTCGGTTAGAAAGAGCTGAAAATATAAAAACCTAATTCAAATATTCGGAAGAATGCGAACCGTTTGAAATATTAATCATGGGAATCAGCAGGTGTTGAATGCCACTCGGAGATAATAAAAATAAGAGCAAGTTGAAAGATTTCTTAACCTAAAGTATAAAGAACTATTCTACACAAATGTGTTGGAAGACCCTAAGGAAGCATGCGAGGTTTATTTCAGTTTAAAAGCTTTAAACGATCGGAATGTTCTGAAATGTTGGTTTTTTTGAACAATTACATTTGTTTCTTCTACATTCACACTTAATATATACATTTTCCTTAAACTAATTTTTCTAACAAATGTTTTTTTTTAGTTTTTAAAAATTAACGCACGTTTTAAGCATTTTCAGTATTTATAATTTTTTTATTAAAGATAAAAGCAAAACATAATTTCAGTCATATATTTATAATTTATACAATAGAAATGCAAAGAATGCTGATGTATTAGTAATAAATGAATACATTCACGTAATCATTACTTCTCCCCTATGGATAATATGGACAAAACTTTGTTATATTCCGCCTTTCTTCTACATCTCACCATGATCTAAGCGTCCTGAGTTCTATTCCTGGTTCGGGTATGGTTGTTTTTCATAGGTGTTTTAACTGTGAGGTGTGTGAACGTGTCCCATGTTCGCATCCTGGTCTGAGTATGGTTGCTTTACATATGTGTTTTATCTATGAGGTGTGTGAATGTGCCTTCTATAAAAAGGAACTGTGCAAGTGAATGCTATGCATGAATAGTTAAAACGTGCTCTTGTCCTTTGATGGCGTTACTGAAAACAAGAGACGCTCTCTCAGCTTAAAATCAGTCAGTTGGGCTGTCTATGGCAAGTGTCATAAGAAACAACAGCAAATATATCTCAAAAAAAATTATATCAATTTCTTCAAATAAGATAATCAACTGAATATATACACTACGCCTAATAAAATTTATTGATTTAAATATTATGGCAGTTTGCAATACTTTTTCTTATGTAATATTTGAAATCAAATTAAAATTATCGTTATGTTCTCGTACACATTGAAAGAGTAGTGTAATCACTAACTCTTCTTCTAAAGTTAGGGGAGTTTCAACGTTTCAGACTACCCCCTCCCTCTAGTTTGAAAAGCGTATTTTTAGTATTAAATTTGGGTGTAATTATGCTAATCTAAAACGATACAGGCTAGATAAATGAAATATATCTATGATTTTCATACTAGCTTTTATTTGAATTTGTCTGCCTCCCTATTTGTTGGATAAAATTTAAACAAGGCACTCAAAAATCTGTAGAACTGGCTAAATTCAATTTGGTACACAATTTTAGAATCTAAAATGTAGATCCTTATCAAATTTTGAATCACATTTGTTGATGGGTTGATAATCTGTCCTTTAAACATGTAAACGCTATAATTAAAAAATCCAATGACTGGAGTCAATGAAATCCAAGGTTTTGTCAGTAATTTTGTAGCTTAGTGACAATTTTCATATCAGTGTTTTGGAAAAAGGAATCCATCATTTATTCCTTATATTCTTGACTATACAGCAAAGAATCTGGTATTTGAACATCAAAATCGTCAATTCAAATGGCATTCCATTTGTATAAAGTGGAAAGTAAAAAAGTACTGCAGCTACCCTAGCAGCACACAAATATTGTACAATATTGAACAATATTCGCAATATTGTTTAATATTGTAGAATATTGTTTAATATCATATAATATTGCCCAATATTGTGCAACATTATACAACAGGATGTGCTACCTGGGATAAGATACTATATTCTTTATTTTACCATGATTAAAAATAAGAATGTCAAACATTCATATGACTTGGAAAAAAGAATCTGATATATCTAAACTACTTTTCTTGCACTTATACTTTTTAATAACTCTGTTAATAAAGAATACGTCACTAAAGTCACAAAGGTTTTTCCTGGCCTTATTTAAAATTCATCCTTTTAAAATTACTAAAAAAAATGTCTCTATTCCTCTTAACTGTTATTATTTTATGCATTACATGTAAGAAATTATTATGTCCTGAATAGAAACTACATCAAAATACGAGAAAAAAATTGTGAAAATTTAACCCTTATGATGTGAAATGCTTGTCAAGATTCAAGAATGCTCTTCTTTTAATAGTAACTTCGATCGATAATCTAAAATTAAAAATAAATAATTAATTAAATAGCAAAGTGGATCCGTTGCCCCGAGATACATCACGTTGCATTCATCAAAGACAAAGAATTTACTGAAGAATTTATATTAAAAGCAATAAAAAAAATTTGCGGACAAGAACAATGAATGTACAACATGAGCCTTCAGATTAAATTTACAGTTTACCCGTGCAACATGACAGTAGAGAAAGCGATGGGAAATATGCTTAAATTGAACCCCAAACGGGAATATCGATAAAAGCATCACTTCAAGAGAAAAAAATTTCAATTTGAATACTTACAAGCATTATACATGAATCTTTTTTTTTTCCATTTTTAATGAATTCTAAAGTGCCAAAATCTTTGTTGTTAGCTTAACAAGCAATGGCGGCACAAAATTAGCTTTTGCATAGACTTTCGAATTTAATTAAAATGAATACGGACAAAGAATCAACTTATTTTATCAATTACAGCATAAAAACTTTCATTAATTAAATCTTTATAATTTTTATTTTTTGAGGGGTTTTTTGGATAATTCAAACTGATTTATTATTTGAAAAGTGGGTATGAAAATGAGTATTCTCAATTTACAAGTTACAGCCATCCCGCTAGCAATTCATTAGGAAGATGCAAAAATTATCTCAAAGAATAATGGAGATCGATCAAAATATCTAGTAAGGACAATGTATACTGTACCATAATAAAAATGCACGAAAATTTTTCGTGTAGTTATTTGTAAATTTAGCTGATATATTCGCAATTAAAATTATGAGATATCTTGATATGAAAAGTATCATTCTATAATTTAAAAATATATTATTTTCTATTATCATACAGTTTTTCCGAGTTAGAGAATGGAGAAGTGAAATTTAATGAACAAAGTACACAATAAAAAAAACTGAAATATGCTATCACAAATTTCAAGTTATGACGCGTGAATATTATCTTTTAAGTCATTTAATATTAATCCGAAAGAAAAATATTATGATCTCACGTGACTGGTACTTCGCAATCATCAATATTTAAAGAGACGAGGGTTTTATGACGACCTTAAAATCATTTGAGTTCTAATTTTTTTTACCCTCGAGACCAAAATTTTTTTAAAAAATAAAAACAGTTTAAACAATCAATTGACTGTCAGATTACGCTTGGGTCGATATTTAAAAAACAATGGGGATTTTTTTCTATCCCCATCTCAAAATTGTTTGGTCTCATTTTTTTGTCAGAATTTTGTTTAAATTAGTTTGGAATGATCAGTGTAATGCACAATCGTTAACTTTTTTAAAAAGTGACATTTTTCCCCTTCTCAAAATCATTTGAGCTCCAAAACATATTTTATTTTTAAAATGTTTTTAACTATATATAAAACTTTGTACAGATTTCGTTCTGAATAGATTTTGACCAAAAATTGATAGAAATTTTAAAATATGGTTCAAAAATCGTGTACAAATTACATCCGTCTAGATCAAAGTGTTTTAAATTTATCTCTGTCCTAGACAGACTAACAGAAATTTTTCAAAAAAGTGTTTTTTTTTTTTTCGAACTGATGGAGATATCTATACTACGTGTACGAGGAAGTAAAATTGCCCGGATCTAACAATTCTTGATTTAGTCAACCTAGCTATCTCAAATACATTTTTCTCAAACAAAAAGTAATATTTACAATATTTAAAAGTTAAGTTTTATGAGCAATTACTTGAGTTAGTTTTATGCGCACTTGATGAAGCTTTATGCGCAGTTTCTAAGCAAAATAAAAATTACTCAAATTGAATGAAAAAAAAATTCTATCGCTATTATTGTTGTTTCTTTACTTCATTTAGAGAGAAAAATTTTATTATTTTCTCTAAGAAACTGTCTTATTTTTAATAACAGGAGGTAATATAAAATCTTCTTTCATATATAAACTTCTTTCTTTAAAATGTTGTGGACTTCTTCAGTTTTATGACTAAAGGATCAAAAAGCAAATTAGATGGGCCTGACAGCATATTTAAAATACGAGAAGTTTAACATTATTTTTATAAGTCAAAAACCTAAACGTCGTAATATGAAATTTTTCATAGAGAGCAAAAAAGCTGTGATTCATTTTTAAATCCCCAGATAATAAAAAATTTAATAACTTGGCTATTTTTAAAGCAGTAAAAAAATACAAAAAAATACAATCAACAATAAAAAAAGCAGTAAAAAAAGCTTCTATAAATGACAAAAATAACAGTACGCTGTAAAATTAAATTTCAAAATAATTTAAAACCCCATGTAAAATAATTCAAATACAAAAAAAATTGAAATCTCAATGAAAGAAATCCCATGATTCATGTAGCCACAGATACTGTATATATATTGTTTTTTTTCTTGTTTCAAATAATAAAATAAATATGTTTTTCCCTTTATAAATGGCTATCATTTCGAAAGTTGAGAAATGTAATCTGTTCAAATGGGGTCATGATGTATCATCATATTTCATATATGAAGTCATTTTTTGATATACGAAGCGGTTTGGGGATTATCATATACTCTTTACCAAATCCCGATAAATAAAAGTGAAGGCTTTCCATTCGTTGGTAGACCATTTTATCAACATAAATGCTTTCCAAAATGGTGGTATTATTCAAGGCTTTAAAATCTAATGCTTAAAGCAGTGGAATGATAAAAATAAAAATAGGAAGTGAAACGCATTGAATTTCAAGCAAAAATATCAATGGCAATAGCAGACAGAAATAATATTGGCTTTATGGTTTGATAACACTCATTTTCTGAATTCATTTCATTGAAGATTCTTGGTCCTTTTAAGCATTTCTCATTTCTCCTCATCTAGATTTCATGTTTTAGTTCCTTGACGAGCTTCCAAAGTATCCCTAATTTTGAAGATATAAGGCTGATATTACAATTATTATCAATGTAATATTCAAATATTTATATATATTCAATTAGTTTTTTTTTTCTAATTTCGTTGGATTTTTACAATAATTTAGTAATTTTGGAATACATTATTTATGCATTACATTATTAATTGATTTATTAAAAATTAAACAGCATTTTGTATATTTTCCATGATAACTTCTGAAAAAATTTTCGCACAAAAAAGATTTTTTCACCTTTCGAAAATTTTAAAAGATGAATTTTTTTTCGAATATTGTCTTAGTAATTGTTGAATTTTAATAATTCTTTGAAAATTATTTTTTTATCTATTGCCAAAGACATTCGCATTATTTTCTTTATGCTCTAAGTTTTTTCATTGCTTCCTCAATCATCTCATTGCTAGATTTTCATTCATTGTCAAAAACTGAAGAAGGTATATATCTGAGCTGTTTACAAGAGGGGTAAAAAACAATTAAACAGGCAATAACGTGAAATTCAAAAGATATATGACTGACCTTTTGTATCTTTAATAAATTAATTAAATTTAATTAATAGTGCAATAATGTCTAATGGCGATGATTGTTTTAAACAGTGCTTTGAACGAAGTATATATAAGACAACTAGCATTCCCGTACCCGGCATTTCTCGGGTAATGGAATTAGCGGGGGATAACATGCTCGGTGCACCTAGTTAAGAAAATCCCCTATAATAATTACTTATTATCTATAAATTTTTTCTAATTTTGAGAGGGTTCCGGTGCCCCTGAACTCCTTATATATATGCCCTTGTCCTTAACTGTCCTTAAGGATCCTTTTAAAGTATTGACTTTCTTCGCAAACTCAGACCATCCACATATTATTGTTATACCTATGTTTAAGTAAGAACTTCTTTATATACAACCTTTTTAGGGGGTTTTTTCTGGTGCTAAAATTATTAAGCTGCTTGATGAACTGATTCTGGAGAAAGCTAAATAAAATTGGCCGTGTGAAAAACAGTCTCCTCTTAAATTGATCCCTACTACTTTTAATGTCTGTCCTTGTGACTTATTAACGGTTATTGCAAAGCAAACTTTTACAGTAAAGTGCACTCTTCTAAATTCAAAAGGATAGTCCGACGGAATTAGTGGAATGCGGGGTATTAAAACCAACTCTCCTCGAGCCCATCCAGTAATTATCATAGCTTCGACTACATACTTATTAAATCTAGTCACTCGTAGTCTGGTGCCATTGCATAACTTTGGTGGACAAAGGTTTTATAGTAGCATTACTGGTGCCCTAACTTTCAGGTGAAGTATGTGAGGTGGAAAACATGGAATGAATTCATAAGATGCGTAATTTTTGCTGGATTGTTTTCAAAATTGATCAGGGCGTGCCAAAGCAATGCCAAATTATATATAAGAAAGTTTAGTCTCATTTTTATTTATCAATGGATTATATTTGTAATGTTGAAGAGAAAAACCCAATAAAGGAGAAAAAAATTTTAATGTCCAATTTTTTGTCAGATTTTTACAATCTTTCACACAATTTTGAAAAAATTATCAAATGTTATGTTAAAAAAATTTGATTAAGTTATAGTGAAAAGTTTCGGCGTAATTAAATATTAAAGCGAAATTTCGTGTCTTCGTTAAAAATTTGCCAAAAATTCAGCTTTTGAAATTCGATTTTTTAAATTGTGTTACAGAATACTACATCGTATTGCCTTTCAAAAAACATATTTTCTGTATTTTTCTAGCTAAGCGTCTATTTTACAGGGCTGTTCGAGAAATAGATACGTCAAAATGGACGGTTTTTTAAAAAAATCGATATTTAACTTTGCGTCGATATTTCGTAAAATAAATTATACCTCCGTGATGTACGATAGAAAGTCCATCCGAATCCACTGCGACATTGAGTATAAGCTGAACGGACGCATAACGATGGCAATATTTAAAACTCGGTTTTACAGGACGAAACGGTACACATCAGCGATTGCTGTTCCGAAAATCCGTGTTTCACTCGGAAAGTAACTTTAAAGGTTTAAATTTCACAGAAATTAAAGAGTTTTAATGAATTGCTCCCGAACTAATTGATATTTCAAAAAATAAACTATCCTATCTTTTAAGTTGGAACAAACTGCAAGTGGTGTGTAAATTTTATTAAAATATGTTAGGTAGTTTAGGAGTCCATCGCGGACAAATAACGTGACACATAATTTATATATATTTAGATTAAAATTGCATTTTAATTTCTGATAAGTTGCAAGGATCATAATCTTGTTAATCTGCTCATAATGATGTATCGTTGAATTATATTATGAATGCCATACTGATCCCTTAAGTTGATATTTTCTATCAGATTACTCTAAAAATTCCCTACTTTAACTGATTCCCACTATTACGAAAGGAAAGCTTAAATCCATCCGACTTAAACGGTACTTTTCTTTATTATTGTTGCTTATAATGGTACTTGTCATAAAATAGATCGCTGACGCAGTTAGCAATTTTAAGCCGAGGGTGCATCTCTTTTTTTCAAGTAGCGCCAATTAGGGCCAAGAGTACGTCTTAGCTACTAACGCATACTATTCTTTTACACAACCCCTTTTTACGGGGGGGGGCACATTCACACATCTCACAGATAGAATAACTATCATTCCCTAACAGGGACTCGAAATCAGGACTTCCAGACCAGGAGGAATACGTGTTACCTTGTGACAGGACATAGCTTCTTCCTTATAAAATTTATAAATGCACGTTAACATTTGCATTTAATTGAATTCGAAAAAAATTCAATTTAGAAAGGTTTTTTTATATTTTTTTTCTGTATAACAATGTTCTAGTAACTTGAAATCTGTATATTTTTTTTTCATTTCTTGATGTTGCTACGTATATGAACAAAAACTTATGTTAAATTAATTGATGAACTAGAAATCAAGTCCAGAAAATATTGATATAGTATATGTAATTAAAAGCAACTCATTGCATGAAATTTTTAAATGCTGGCTTAACTAAGAAGATAGGAAATTATTATCGATTCGACTAAAAATTCACATATTCACAAACATGAAAAAAAATCATGCTAGATAACAGTATTTAAAAATGTTAGTCCTTTTGTAAGAACTACCAGAATTTTTTGGCTTCAGTTTTATTTTATATGAGTTTTAGACTTTAACTATTCAAATATGATAAATTAATCGAAAAAATATTTGAATGCTCAGTACATTTTTTTTTCTTTTATAATAACTAGTCATCCATATCAAAAATTGATAAAAACTAATATTTAGATAAAATATCTTCTAAAAAAGTTTATTGAAAAAAAATGCACTTCAAAATTGCAAATTCTTTCATTTTTACTGAGGGTTAAGCTGGAGATAATGAGAAATGAAACGAACGATCTTTGAAGTTTAAAAAAATTTTTTTTGCATTTTAGTTTAAGAGATTTTTGAAAATGAACTGAAAGATTCGTGAGTTTCAAAAATATTTCTTAAAAATACAACCGTTCGATTCATTTCGCAAATGATTTAGCGTTTTCTTTTCTCCTAGATAGCGCTTTAAAATACGAAACAAAACTGTTTTGCTTTCATTCTTAATGAAACCTTAAATTAGAGTAGTTTTAAGGCTGAAAGTAAAAGCTTTTTATTCATAAAAGGCAAAAATATTTATTTAGGATACGCTGTTTGTTTTTTATACTTTTTTTTTTGAATATGCTGAATGACTATAAATTTCCTTGATCATTTTTTTCCATATATTTAGAGAAAAGCAAATAAGCCTAATGTTTTGGATCAGACTTTCTGGCATTTGAAGAAATGCTTTTTTGTCATTTTTATTTTTAAAGATAAAAATCTGGGAATATGTTCTTTCATGAATCTTTTTATTTAACATTGTGGGAAACATAAAATCTAACATTTTAGGGAATATAAAATAATGTCAGGCTTGAATATTTTCATTAATTCATATATCTTCATAACAAATACTTATTTACATTTAAAGTTTAAATACAAAGAAATATTAGTTATTTTATTTTAAAATTCCTGCCTGTGATTCTTTAAATTTCTACTTACTGCATGAATATCTAAATACTAATTACTACCTGATTTAAATTACTAATTTCGTATTGCTGCATGAATTAAATTACTAATTCCTTCTTATTACTTGAATTAAATGGATAATTTTTAATTACTACATGAATTAAATTTTCTGAAAATATATTTACAATGTGGATCTATCACGTTCTTTTCATTGATATACGCACAGTCACACATCTTACAGATAGCACACAGAGCAACCATGCCCTAATCAAGATTCGAACTCGGGACTCCAAGAACACGAGGAAGATGCGCTACCTCTGTGCCAAAAGTCCAGCTGACGTAATTTCTAAATTATTTGATGGCCTCTTAGAACGGATCCGAAAAGTTTTCAAATGTAAATCTAAGTTAACGAAGAAAAGTTAAGTTATAAACATAGTTAACTTTAAAAAGAAACGCATAACTTATAAAAAAGAAACTTTTCTTAGCAACTGGAGAAATTGAATTATTATTGTCTTAAGAGCAAAAAGTAAAAGTGTGATCCAATTAGTTACCACAAGCCAATATACAAGCTTTCTCCTGGTAAATATGTTCCGTCATTACAATGGGTAACTCAACCCCACACCATTATGATAACACGTCGGGAAGGAGAACATGCGGTAAATTCTCATCCCCATTTTCCTTAGCACCTTCTTCCCAACTAAAGAGATTTTATATCATGATGGTTAAATTAAATTAATAATATACTGGAAACAGAAATAAATAGTTTTCAGCGAGTATCTTGCTATTATAAACGATTTACAATACAAGGTGAAAGGGATATTATGCTAAAGATGTAAGAGAAATATATTTGTATATATTTTTAAAGCTCTTAAAAATAATAAAGTCTTTCATATTGCGGTACTCCGCAATGTAAAGAATTATATGCAATTTATAGTCTTAATATTGTAGCTAATATAATATATGTTAATATTAAAGTTATATATATAAAATTAAAAACATTTATAATCAAGAAAAGGGAGGGGAAAATCCTATTTTATGTTTAATATTCTTCATTGTATTTAACCCGATGATTATAATTTCCTCATAACTTGAAATCCCATAACGCAAAAAATTTCATAATCATCATGCTTTGCATGCAAAAAGTCTCCCAATCAAAGTAAATACTAGTGTTTTTAATTTTTAAAGTGACTTCCCAAGACTCCTACCCTTTTTCAAATGAATAAATTGTTTTCAGCTAAGCCACAAATATTGCTGAAGAGAGATATTAGTTTGTCATTCACATGCTCAATCGTAATTCTCGAATATAAAGCTCTTTCTATAGGATTTAACGGAGACTTTTATTTCTCTAGGACTTAGCGGAGACTCAGCCTTAAATTCAAACGATCACAGTTTCGTCTCTTGGTTCCACTTTTCTTTCAAAATCCATTTTGCGAACTTTAAATCTACTAGAAGGGATAAAAATTTCTCATACTGGTGCCCTTATTTGTAGAGTTTAATATGATTGGTCCTTGATTAAGAGAATTCCAAAATAGCCCTTTCGAATTTTGAAATCCGTTTGTAATCCCAAAGGAACAATTGATTCTGAGTAATGTAAAATTTTAACGTAAATCATAAAAATTTTGAGAATATTCCTTTAAATTATACAACTATTTTTTTAAAAGTTTTGCTCATAAAAAATCCATGAATTAATTAACATGTCAACTAATTTCTTACGTTGGCATCCTGGTACAGAGATAGCACTGCTTCCTGGATTTGAGTCTCGGTTTGGTCATGGTTGTCCTTCTGTGAACTTTATGTGAGGTGTGTGAATGTGTCCCCCTGTAAAAGAGGGGATGTGAAAGTGAGTGTGTGCGTCCTCCTCATATGAACTAGAAGTCAGACTTTTGCCTTCGGGTGCTCGGGGGTTCATACCATTCAGAAGTTACTTCACACCTCTTTCCATTCTAAAGCGGACACATCATCATCATCACTAATTTCTAGTCATACTAAGCGTAAGAAAGATGAAATATTTCATATTATCTTTTATTTATTTCGTTTTTTACATTTATTACCTTATGAACCAAATGTTTTGTGCAAATATAAAGGAATTATATGTCCTATTTATAACTCCAGGATGGTTAGAATTATCGTTTACAAATTTAAAACGTAAGATAATCAAGAGGGTAGTAATTTTTTTAAATGAGTAGGGGGTTTGGGAAATATGGATTTACAAAATCATAATAATCTATTTACATGCTTATCAGGGCATCTGGCTTCAGAAGATAAGTTCTTTGAACATTTGAGCCCACGGGAAGGGTTATACCGTGGCCGGTGTCGGTCCTTAGAACTCAATTATAGTTTCCACCAGTGCTCCTGTCGGGATGGTCTGATCAATTAAGTTAATTCGTGTTTCTTATTGGTGGGACGAACAGCCGGTTAACACCACTGTTGTCTAATGTGTTTTACATGAACATAAACTCTAACTAAACCTGTTATATCATTTATAAATAAAACTGTTGATTAAACCTTAACAATGTTTTGGCATTGCATGAGGCTGCTATATATTAACAAATAAAAAAAAAATTACTTTCTCATCAGCACTCTCGGTTATGGAAATCATCGCATTAGCACCGTGTAAAATTTTGAAAATATCAGTTTCCTTATTTTCTTTATATTATTTAGATTAAAAAAAATTTAGCATGAATCCTCATACTTTGATATGCTTATTATTTCAATTGTCGTGGTGTGCTTGCTCTCAGAAATCGAAAATCTCGTCTTGAAGGAATTCAGCCTTATGGCAAATAAATAATGCTTTGAATGCAATAACTCGATGGGGAAGGGGATTGAATTCTATTCCTTAGAGAATTCCCAGAGCAACTATCGATTATCAATCACTCATCTTTTGAGTGGACACCTTGCATGGATTTTCTTATTTCGGTTGCCAACGAAAAATACAGAAAAAAAATTCTGTTACATTTTCCGCTTGTTATCGGAAGGAAAGCAGAAACAGGAATAGAAATTGCCTTATTGACTTGAATTTTGAACCAATCGCTTAAGAGACTTGAACCTGGAGCCACCTTCGCGTTTTCTATTCTTTTTCGGAAAAACAAAGGGTATCTTAGAATTTCTATAATGACGAATTTTCATAGCGTAATATGATAGTGTATACGCCTCCAGTGTATGCTTCTCAGTATGAGAGATTGAAAAACAAAGAGTTTGAATTCCAAAAGAAATTGTAAAGGATAAAAATTCTTCTAGATAATGACGAATATTTCGATAGATTTTTCAATATTTCTTGCTTCTTAACATACCTGGATCATCATCGAATATCGAAATTTCTAGGAACGAATTCATAATAGTACCGAAAATAAAGTCAGATATTGGATAGTGTACAGCATCTACAGTTATCTCTTTGAAGTTACCTACCCAAAAGCATTTAGCATAAACTATCATCACAACATTTCAAAGATGGAAGTTATGTTTGGTCCATCAGGGACCACGGTGCAACTTTTACCGAAAGGGAAATATGCTATCAATGGTCTGAAGGGATTTGAACGTTACAAGATTACTATGCAAACCAAAGAAGCAAAAAGTAACTAGACGCTTTTCATTCTCACTTCCCACCACCACCATATACAAAACC
Source organism: Argiope argentata (assembly GCA_026289955.1). Taxonomy (NCBI): domain Eukaryota; kingdom Metazoa; phylum Arthropoda; class Arachnida; order Araneae; family Araneidae; genus Argiope; species Argiope argentata. The sequence continues at coordinate 2,405,062 of JAOUZG010036525.1, read as the reverse complement.
CAGGTGATAATAAATAGCTATTTAAAAAAGAACAAATTATATGCGATCATCATTATAACATTCAAAACAAAATCCTTTAATATTCATTTTTTAATGAAAGATAGACTCGATTATCTGATGAAGCCAGGATTTTAAAAAAATAAACAGAACTCTTTTCGAAAAATTTCTCTTACTGTAGATGTAATAAAAACAAAAAATAAGTGAAAATGTGAGAATATTTAATTGTTTTACATTAATTCTTATAAAGTAAATAATTTAGGGCTTTGATACATAGAATTTCATAATTGATTTTTTTATAATCTTTTCTTGCTTTCATAAAGATAAGAATTTTTTTTCAGTTATGATGTGTTCTCAGTAAAAATGTAATAAAATTTTATAATAATTTAAGAAAAAAGTTTTAAGATAAATTTAAGAAATTAAGAAAATTATTTATAAAATTAAGAAATTTTAATTACATGTTTATTGCATATGATAATCATCATGTACTAAGTGATGCCAAAGAAAAAATAATTTCAAAACTCCGTAATATTTATATTGACGAATTATAAAAAAAAGTTGAAAATTAAAAATTAGATTATAAAAAATAATTCCCAAAGAAGCTTTTGTTAGACAACTGAAATATTTTAAAAATTTTTTTTATGAAAAATCTAAAGTTGGAACGAAAGAAATAAAGAAAGAAAAAAGTTTAAAATGGAATCTGCTATGCATATTTTAATGTATCATGTCATAACATAATTTCTTGAACGGCCAAACACCACGTGCTCGCGCAAGTTAAATTATATTTTTATTCGTTTTAATTGTTTCATTGTATAAGTCACTTTAGTATTGAAAACGAGCCAAAAAAACTTTGTCTCGCATTTATTGTTTAAAGAAATATCCCATTTTCTCATTATTACATTTCATATAATCACGTGCTCAAAATGACATTTTTTATTTGCTATAGTCATTAACTCATTTTTAAAAAAAGAATCAGAGCTTTTGTAAATGTGACGGTATCACGTTATTCAGAGCTGATTTTTCTGAGATGCTCGTGCAGATAATAAATTCCTGATTTTTCACCCACGGATTTTTGTTGATGACTAAGGCATCATCCCCAAAACAACATGTTCTGACATAATAATATATGTGCAAAAGGATAAGTAAATAAACCCTACAATTTATATCGGAAGAGAAAGGAAAATCGCTAAAAATTCAAATATATTATCATCTATGCTTATTACCATGCGTCTGTTATATATATAATGCATTTACTTATTCTTGGCCTACTTTCTAGGAATCACTTTAATGTTGGTGCAGTAATGAAATAAAATTTTCCATAAGAAAATAAATCTCCTCACATTTTTATTTCATAAGAAGAATGAAGTGATAGTATTTTAATAACTCTTGTTTCCCGTTTAGTCATAGTATTTTTCTGATTAAAAATTTGGAATCATATTCGGAAATTCTTTCATGAAATTTATCGAAAATATGTTTAAATATGGTTCAAATCATAATACGTAACGATAAAAATAGAAAATTTAATTTAGCTTTGTAAATTCTAAAGTAATATTTTTAAATGTAGAATAAATATAGTATAATTTTAGAAAAATCACTGATCAGTTTAATTTATTTTTTTCAAAATCATGTTAAGAAGTCACCGGTCACGCATTGTTGACACATTTGTTGAATTTAAAATGGTGAATGAAAGTTTATAAGTTTCGGCTATACATAAATCTTATGTACTCTAAATAAAAAGCTGAACAGAATGTATAAGCATTTAAAAAATAAAATGTCCTACTTATTTCAGTCATAAAAGAGCATATCTCCAACAAGATGATCACACATCACACGTCTTTGCACAGATTTCAGAAAACTGAAAGAAATGAGCAGTTACTGCTTTTGTAACTATTTAGTTCAGATTCCTTTGCATTAGTCAGACACATATTTTAAAGTATTGCAACTTCTCTCTGGTATTCTATTTTATTGAGTAGAAAATATAAGCGAAATGAATCTAAAAATTTTTAGTGTACAAACCAAAAAATAATTATAATAATAGCTCTTCCTACAGATATTTCAAGTTTCAAAAATACCCCCAGAAATATAGATTACACGTTTCTCTCAAATGTTTTGCCACTTTATACTTATGTAGAAATTAAGGCTGAGAACAAAAAAGAAACTAAAGTCAAAATGTTTTTAATATCAACAATAAGATAATTTTCAGAAGAAAAGAAATAAATAAAACGAAACAGAAAAATTTAATTCCTACATTATTTCATTTATATTTGAACAGCATAAATGGTAAACACCATAACATTTCAAATCTTTTCTGTTTTTCAGAAAGAGACTAGTAACTTATTTATCGGAGAGCTTCATTGTCATGAATGCTAGCAAATGAATAGGGCGACTGACTCGAAAGTGCAACCGCCGTGCAGTACTGTCTGTAAATAATAAGTTATTCAAGTGATGTCATGTCATACAGAGCTAATAATCATGTTTCCTTGTGTCCTCTTCCATATTTTGCTCTTTGCTCAATGCCAGACATAAATAAAGAAGCAAATTAACTCTCTAAGCAAGAAAATATATTTCTAGTGAATAGTGCTTCTATCTATTGGGAAAAAGCGAAACCAAACATTTTTACATTTCAAAACTAAGATATTACCTTTTTTTATTTCTATTCTGTCATTATTTTTATAAAAAACATTGATTAATTACGATAATTTTGTAAAATGTATTAAATTTCCTGACTAATACCGTGTTTAGAAATTTTTCTACAATCGTTCAACATTCCTGAATTAAATTTAAATTATAAATCAATTTCTCATAACAAATAATAAATAATGTGATATAAAAATATCATTATAAAAAATGAAAAAAAAAATCCAAATAATCTTACAAAGCAGGGGGGTTCTAATTTTTTTCCAAATTTAGAAATAGATTTATTTTTCTGAAAAATTTTCAATTTTCAAATTTTCTTACCATCGGGATGTGAGTTTGCTTTCAAAAAATTAACTAACTTTGAAAAATAGGAAAATATCTCAAATTTATTACTGAATTGCCTTCTGGGTAAAAACAGGTATATAAGGCATCAGAAAATTGGTTATATTTAATAATGTCATTACATAATGGTTCTTACATTTAAAATCTCTTAAAACCGAATCCTTTAGTTGGAGTGCATACACAGCGACCAATACCATTCAATGCAGGATGAACATTTTCATTCTGTATTTGTTCCTGTATAGATTTAAAATATCAAATGTTTCTTTTTTATCGCTTAATTAATACCTTAGTTACCACCTGTAATGACAGGAATATTGATTATATTTGTTTTCAGATAAATCTTTACATATTATTTCATGTTTATATTGTCTAACATCAAAATTATCCTATTTTAGTTGTTTGACGAATTTTGCTTATTGTGTACATAAACCTTCATAAGGGAGACAATCCTATAACATCATAATTATTTTGAAAACATATCTGTGCAATTCGTCTGTCTTCAAATTTTCGCAATGCTATAATTTGACCTTTTTTTTTCTTGTAAACTCTACGGATATAAAACAATCACTCTTAAGTTTTCAACAATGGTAGAAAATCTTATAATTAAATATTGGGTAAAACAATAGAAACGACTTAAATTTTAGATAAGGAAATATTTGGAAGCTATTGCGAAAATTAGACAAAAAAATTAAACATTACCGAAATTTAGCATGTTTTTTAATTGGAAACCTTAAAAGCACACTTTTTGCGTTTTTAAATGGAGTACATTTTGTGCTGTATTTTGGGAGGTTTCTGTTGAAAAACGTACAATATATCTTAAATTTTAATTGTAGTTCCAGTTTAAAAAATTTCAAAAAAAAAATCCTATGAAGTTTTACCTTTCATAATCCAAGATACACCTATGTTCCGAATTTCATAGCTGCAAGTCAAACTGTCTGACCTATATATCAGCAGCACTCACAGTCTCATAATTATTATTATTATTAGAGATATTCCCTAAATTTTTGACCATGTGATTTAGGAGAGAGTTCGTCAGCGGAAGTATCAAATGATAATAATAAATTAAAAGATTCTCATAATAAGTCATTATGTTCTCGGAAAATACTCAGCCATTTTAGTTTTTTCTTACCAAACTTGCTGAATACCAATTTTCTTAGTTCAATCTTGATTTTATTCGCATTTAAATACAAGAATTCCACAAATTACAAGTCACACATAGCTTTATTTATTAGATGGATTTGTGCTGCCATCTATCGATCTTTAGGTAAAGTAAAACCATATATAGATTTTTGAAACTTGAAGTTACGATATTTTTCCTTTTCTGCTGCTCTTCTTTATTATTTTGGAGACAAGGAATAACATTTTTAAAGTAGCATTAAATTTCATTTTTCTGTTTAATTGTTAGTATTTTTTTTCCAAAACTCTTAACGTTACTGAATTTAATTTTAAATGCATAGCAATTTCTTAGCACAAAAACTAAAGCAGGAGAGAAATCTCTTTAAAATAATTTAATCATTTTATTGTTTAGTTTTTCTGATTAGAAATCGAAATACAATTTATATTTATTTCACCAATGATGGCCCCATCGAAGTGTTCAAAAACATATAAAGAATTATTCTGGAAAAATTGTACAACAATCAGTTGCCATTTTTTTAATTAAAATAATTTTAATAAAAACATATAGAAAATAGTTATATTGCTGCTTCTATTACAATGTGTATACCTTGTCATTTTTTTTTAGTATTAATAATGATATAACTGTTTATAACAATAAGGAATCTAACTATTAAAATATTTTTTATCTAATAATAGTTGAAGCATTAGCAATAATTATTACCAAAGTATCAATTAGAAAATACTAATTAAAAACATTAAAAAAATTAAAAAATTAAAAAATGATGTTGTTAAAATTTAAATGAATTATATATACAGATTTATTGCAAATATGGTTAGCGAAGCATGAGTAGTCATAATTAAGAAAATAATCGAATGCGTTCGCAATATATGAAAATAATTCCACTTTATATAGAGGAAATCAGTCATCATGTCTTAAGCAACCTTTGAGTGAAAACTAAACATTTAGTTAACCATCAAGACAAATAATTTCTTTCAGTTCAGAAGTGTAAAAGTTAAAATTTGATGCTGCTTGTCCAACATTTTATTTCATATCCTCTAAGAAACTTGTTGCACAAGAGAATGTCTTACATGGATTGGAGTAATAGTTGTAAATTACTACTTTTTGTCATCAACTGAGCATTTTTACTAAACTATTATGTCATCTTTGACGAGTAATTTGGTGGTTACTTGGCATTGTTGTACAATATTTGTGAAATGCTACTTTTTGGCATCAATTCAGCATTTTTACTAAACTATTATGTCATCTTTGACGAATTATTTTGTGATTATAGGGCATTGGCGTACAATAGTTGTGAAATGCAACTTTTTGGCATAAATTAAGCATTTTTACTTAACTATTATGCCATCTTTGAAGAGTTATTTGGTGATTACATGGCATTGGCATACAATAGTTGTGAAATACTACTTTTTGGTGTCAAATCAGCATTTTTACTAAATTCTTGTGTCATATTTGGTAAGTTATTTAGTGATTACATGGCATTGGCGTACAATAGTTGTTAAATGCTACTTTTTGGCATCAATTGAGCACTTTTACTGAACTATTATGTCATCTTTGGCGAGTTATTTGGTGATTAGTCCCTTTGATAAATATAAGACTTTGCGCTTTTGAGCTATCGCGATTACATGATTAAATAACAGACCAACACACAGTCAACCCAAAGTTGTATTTCGCTCAAAATTCAACAGGTGTCTACTCTACATATGTTAAGTATATGTGCCGATTATTATGTATATAATAATCTCTCTTCATTTTGCAATTAGCGCGTTATTTCATAGTTGAACAGGCGGACAGACGGATTTCTTCAAAGCAATTTTTCTCAAAATTTAATAAAAATACTTCAAGTTTGAAGTAAATTCCATATACCAAATTTCAACCATCTATCGCAAAGCGTTTTTGAATTATCTTTGTCACAGACAGACAGAGGGACATTTTTAAAAAATGTGCTATTTGAAATCGTGGAGATCTAAAAATTGGAATACGCCAAAATCTTGAGTTTGAACTTTTTGATAATTAATATACAAAAATGTAAAAAAATCCATAAGGAAATGAAATTAAAGAGAATGCCAGGATAGCTTTTAAATGCAATAAAAGTACTAAATTTTCAAAGTTTTAATCTAATAATTTTTTTCTCAAATATTGGTCTTCTCATAAGGAAAAAGCTTAAACCTCCAGTTGCTTATTCCATGATTTCTATAAATTTGAAATAAGGCTCCTTTCTTTAACATTCCTCAATTTTTGTGGATTAAAGCGTTTGTCTTTCACAGATTTCAATTATATCACATTATTACTGCATTCCATATAATCAGAAATTCTTTCTTTCAAAAAATTTATTTTAACTTTTTTTGAAAAGGTTTTTTAAAATATTTAAACTCTTTCACCAAAACGTTAGCTAAACCACGATTTTAGAAATACAAGCAACCTGAAGGTTAATGTAACAAAATGAAAGTACATATTAACATCTTCACCCTTTTTTTCTGGTATGCCATATGTGATTTAAAAAATTCATGTACAAATGCAGAAACGGAAATTATTATTTTTATGCTTGATTGTCTTTTTCCTCCTAAATTTAACAGAATTCTCATTCATTCAATGGTAAACGCGATTCATTTTAATTCTTTAAAGTATGTTAGCATATTTAGTCTTTAATATTGTTACAAACGGACGAACGCCGCGAAAGGTCACCGAAGTTGGCGACGTTTGACGAGGTGCTTCGCGCCAGCAAGGTTGGTTTGGCGAAAGGAATAGTCCGGTAACCGCTGGACCGTTCTCGAAGCTCCACGTGTTTTTGTGGCTCACACTCTCTGGGCTATATAGGGAATGGTTTGTCGTAGTTTCGGCAGTGAGTTTCCTCTCAGAAGAGAAGCGTCACGCCAGACAAAAGGATTATTTTTCTTGCTTGTTATTAGTGAGCTGTGTTTACGTTTGTTGTTAACGTTGTATTGTTGAGCTCGCTGTGATTTACTGTTTACTGTGCTTAAGGCTTGTATTTAAGCTGTAAGTGACTGTTGACTGTTAGGTTGTTTTTATCTGAAGTTTTACTTTATCGAGTCATCCAATAAATTCTTTTAAATAGCTGTATATAAATTTGTTTGTGCTGCCCTCAAGTAAAGTTCATTCAATCCATCTAATTATCTAACGTCAGTTTTCAGGTGGGTCAAGAAAGTGTACAATCCCTCTCGCCTTAACACCCATTGACAAAATTTGACCATTGGTCTTTGAAAAATTACTCTCACTGATAACCTTAAGTCTTCTTTTTACATTGGGGTTGAGTTTGTCAAACGATTTTTAAACCACTTTTTTAGATGTTTATCCATTGATTCGGATTAATTTTCAAACTATTCTTGAGCACTAGATTATAAATAGGAATAGGATTATAAATAGGAAATGCGATATTTTTTAAAACAATAAATACGAGACAAAGTTTTTTTGGATCGTTTGCGATACTAAAGTGACTCATTCAATGAAAACATTAAAATGAATAAAAATATGATTTAACTTGCACGAGCACGTGGTGCTTTATCCATTCATACGGATAAATTTTCAAACTATTCTTGAGCACTTGATTATATGAAAAGAAATAAATAGAAAATGCGAAATTTTTTTAAACAATAAATACGAGACAAAGTTTTTTTCTTTGGATCGTTTGCAATACTAAAATGACTCATTCAATGAAACAGTTAAAATGAAAAAAATATATAATTTAACTTGCACGAGCACGTGGTGCTTGGCCGTTCAAGAAATGATGTTCTGACCTGATCCATTGAAATATGCATAGCAGCTTTTATTTTAATTTTTTTTTTATTTTTATTTTTTTACCATTATATAAATTATAACACATCTTCCCATTCCCCTTTTTGTAAAAAAGATTTATTACAAATGTAAAGCTACATCATCAAAATCATCAACAAAATATGAATGATTATCAATATCGAAAAGAAATCGGCGTCTGTAAAACAAAACGGAATAAATAAAGGGCAATGCATGAGTTAATTTTCAAGTCCTTTTGTATTTAATGCAGTTTTTATTTATATTTCATTACAAAAACGATATGCAAGTAAAAAAAAAAATGCTCTTAGAAGCAGGGTTTTTCTGGTTTGATTTGTGCTGCCATCTATGAATATAAAAGAAAAGTAAAAATATAAATTCTATCATTTTAGATAATATATTCCTCCTTTCTGATACTAACCATCAACCATCTTTATGACAACAAATAAAAAATGATGATATATTTTAAAAAGGATATAAAATTTTTATTTTCTTTCCAGTTTTATTTTTGAAATCAATAAAAAAATTTGTTGTGGATTTTTTAATGCCAAAAAGCATGTATTGCTAAACGAAATACGACAGAAATTTTCAGTTACGTAATTTCATTTCTTATTTACTGGATACAGCAAAGAATTCATTATTAAAAACTGTTGTATAATTAAATAAATAAATAAAATATCTAGTGGAGAAAAGGGAGATAGTGAAAATATATATGTACTAGAAGAATATATTAGTTTTGCCTTTTGAATCATAGATAGCAGCACATCACTTTAAACTAAAGTTTAAAAAAGTAGTGCTGTATATGCTGATTAGTTTCTTATTTAATAATAACAATATAAAAGTGGATATCACAAAAACTAAAAAAAACTCTATTGAAAGTTATTATTAAATTACTCCAACGTATCTAGGTTTATCAATAGAAAATAAATCGAATTCTGTGAGTGGTTATTTGCTTTTACTTCATTCTTGTTTTAATCAATATTTTATTATAAATTTTTTAATCGATATATTTTGTTAATTTTTTTTATTTTAATCGATATTTTTCCTCAGTTTTCTTGATTGAAGCCATTTTATAGGCTTCATAAAATAAATATATGTGCTTTGTCTTAAAATATATGCTGAAAATTATTTAAAATTGCGAATCTAAAATACCTACATATTTTTTAATTAACATTTCTCTGGAATAAAAATTTTGTTAAATCTATAATTTTGTACGAGTTCATTATTTTAAATCCCAATTATTTTATTTTAAATCTGTAGAAATATTTGTCACTTTTTCGTTGTAAACTTTATACTCATTTTCCATCCCACATTAGGACATTTTAGCTTGATGCATTCTATACACCTTTTTCATTATATTAGGTTCTTATTTCTAATAACATATTTACTCTCTGTGAGCCCTCAAAGTTACTAAGTTTCCGCTCTTCCTACTAGTGACGTCATTCGGTATTTTCAATACTAAATGATCGTTGACTGACACCTAATCTATAAATTCCTTCATGCACAATCATCAACAAGAAACATTTAGCGACTTCCCAAATTTATTATTTACTATAACATTTTCAAAAAATAGAAGTGAATAAATGGGCAGATTTGCTTAGTGAAATAAACTAATTAACCAAACATAGTTATTTAATTAGTATATTGAAGCGTTTCAATTACGATAGTAAGGATTTTTCAATAATCCGATTCAGCAGGCCTTTTTATGAATGTATATCAAATTTCATACCGAATTCTGAAATAGGTTCTCAAGATATACATTATTTTGTTCTCTCAGCAAAATATAATCAACCCACCTGGGATGATATAGAAAACTTACTTATATCTCAGCTTGTAAACATTAAAAAATAAATTTTTTCCTATTTTTTGTTCAAGAAAATTTCGGAAGAATAAGCAACAAAATTCAGATTTTCTTTTAATATGACAAAGTTTTTCAAATTATAAATATTTTTTTAATGAACCATCGAAACTTTTTCATTACTTTTTGAATCAAACCGTCATTCCATCATTATAAATTAACAACTATTTTGGTGGGGGGTTGGAGAATTAAATACATTATTTTTAAAAAATTAAATTTCTAATTGGTAACATGCGAATACGTTGTCATTTTAAATCAATAAAATTTCAGTTGTTTATAAAATTCAAAAAGAAGCACAAGTGGAAATAATTATTTATCCAATAAAAATTATCAAAGGTATTTAATTGTAATAAAATATTATAAATTTGATTTTTAAATAGATTTGTGTAATATTTTAACTATACCAATGCTCTAACAAATGTAAATATTTAAAGATTCATCTGTTGATGTTGTGTCCGTGTTAACACAGAAAAGGGATAAGCACCCGAGGGCAAAAGTCTGACCTCTAGCTCATATGAAGATGGCACTCACACACTCGCTTGCACAACCCCTTTTTACAGGGGTGGGGGTGGGTCTTTCACACACCTCACATATAGAACATAGGGAAGAACAACCATGTCTGAACCAGGACTCGAACCCAGTACGCCCATATCACGGGGAAGACTCGTTAAACTTTAGTCTGGACGCCCGTGATTCATCAAACAATATTATAACAATAAAATTTTAAAAAACGGAAATAATATAGAAATTAAAATTAATTAATGAAACGAAATTCCACTTATCTGATTAAAGAATGGCATGAGAGAAATATTTTTGCTGAAAAAACTATATTTTGAAATTATATTTTTTATTTATCCGTATATGAATCCTTCTTCTTCTGTACAGCCGATCACCCGCCACCACTAGCAGTATCGACAGGATTTGTTGTGGCCGACTGTGGACTGTAGCAATGTCCATCCTTACATTGGCCGAATCTGCCAAACTGATATTCTCTTCGAGATGATTGGCTTCAAAGTGGTCAAATACTGACCACTTCCTCCTCTACAAACTTTCACACAGTTGGTAAAAAACTGACAATTTAGACATCATGTCCTTCAGAGTCCTAAGATTGCTTGGTACCATCTGTACTGAACTCAGTATATGAATCTTATAAGGCAAAAAGTTATATTCTTAAAACAAATTTATTACTAGATTTCTCGTGGATCTTTACATTTCAGAAGCCTGATGATGCACCTGAAAATTGTAGGTTTGAAATTACGTCCATATGTCTGCATGTACATTATTTCAAAAATGGAACTTTGAAAGATGAAATTTACTATGTTTTTTTATACCAAACAGTTAATTTAAGTAAAATTTTGGAATAAATAGATTAAGAGAATGGCTTCTATCTAACAATAAATCTACAGGGTGATTCAAAACTTATCATTCAAATTTCATGGGGAAGGTTGGGAAAATGTCAGGAAAACAGTTTTACATGGGAATGTATGTCCGTTATAAACGTTGCATGCATGGACAAAATATATCAGTAAATTGAACACAAGTGAACGATGTTAGTTAAGTGATAACAAATATGACTTCCATTCAATTAAGGTAAATTGCAAAGACATAATAGGTTATCAAAATTGCTCCCATTTACGGGAACTCAAGAATCATAGAACCACTGCATTGGTCACCGAACATTTTCAAAAACATCTGGCATGTCACGGAAAATGTCTCCTGGAGACACTGTTTGTGCAACAAGGTCTATTTCATTGTCGGCGGTGTTCTCGTACACGTGGTCTTTAATGGCCTATGAAAGAAGGTCTCGTCACCTGGTCCAGCACAAAAAGAAATCTATCGGAGATAAATCAGGTAACCAAGTGGTTTGAACACCTCTTCCAATCGAATGAGCACCGAATGCTCGGTTCAGAAAAACGCACGTAACAAATGTGCTATGGTCTAGAACTCCGCCATGTTGATGCCACATATCTCGCTGGATATGCCGCAGACATCCTAAGCGGTTTTGAAAATGGTCTGGGGTTCTCTCGTGTTCGCGTAAATGGTCGCAGTTCTGAGTAATTACTGGCAATGAATGAGTTTTACCTTCTTTGAATGAAGGTAACATTCATTACTTCTTAACTTTTACTTTTTCTTTATGTTTACTTCACTTGTCCATTTTGTTCAAGCAGATCAAGTTTGTGGGCATACTTTCCTATGTGAAATCGATTTCCTAATATATCCCCTATCTCCGCAAGAAATTTGAACGATAAGTTTTGAATCACCCTGTATTCTAACTTAATAAATGAATGAATGAATAAACTAGATGAATGAAAATTAATAAGTCTTTATCATCAGACTTGTAAAACTCTGTGAATTTTTCGATTTCTGTAATAATAGTGATAATGCTTCTTAAATTATTTATTTATAAGTACTGAAACGTAACTATTCTTAAATGCAGCGAGCAAGAAATGTGAAATTCAATTTGTAATTTAGAAATCTAAACTTTTCTTCATCAAATTTCAGATTTGATGTCGAAATAAATGAGATTTGTAGCTATATTAGATTTTATATTGCAAACGAAAATACTCAAAATCCTATTTTGACAGCATACAGAAAATGTTTGTATAGAATCGAGAACGGATTAAAATTTTCAATAGAACATGAGAAAATGTTTTTTTTTAAATATTTTAATATTTTTTGGCTTGTTTGCTACCGTTTAATTTCATCAAGAGACGTGAAAATAACCCTCCTTTAAACTAATAGAAAAAGAATAATACTATGCAGAACTAAAAAATGAAACTTTGATGGACGTTTTTTTGACTAAGCAATAGCTGACTTATGACTACAAAATACAAACTAATCGAGCTTCGCATATTATTATGCAATTACTTTTCAGAAATAGAGGGTCAAAACGATGTTTTTTAAACAAAGGCAAATTCAAAGAAGAAAATAATTCGTAATTTTGAAGAAATCGTTATAAGAATATTCTGAAAATATTATTTACCTTATCAACCCTGATCAGTAATAGCCATTTTATATATTAAAACTACTCATTAATAATTAATAGGTACCCAATTCATTTTCTTCGTTTAAGTTTAATTAATTTACTTAATAGTAAAAAATGGTAAGGATTTCCTTAGATTTCTATTTCATTAATTTGCAAACAATGTCTATTGATAATGAGTAAAAATTGATTAACCATTATTACAGCCAATAAGTTCTGGAATCAAATAGTATATCATTTGAGTAAAGATGAAAAGTTTATTTTGCTAAATGAAAGCAAAATTCATGTTAAATTAAATTCGTCTGATCTGAAAATGACAATTGCAATAAAAAATTGTCCATTAAAGATCCTTTTTAATGAAGAATAAATCTATAAATAAAAATAAATTTAATATGTTATCACTAAAAAGTAGACATTCCAAATTGATTATGGAAATTTAAAAAATTTAAAACTACTTAAGCTTTTTTTTAAAAAGAATTTTAACATTTTAATGTGTCAGCTTTGTTGCACATTAATTAAATTTTTCCCCCATTTCAAATGTATTTAAAATATTAAATTTTTATTATTTATATAATTATTTTTGGTTTTGTAAAATAGGGCAACTTTCCTAAATTGAATTTAAAAATAAAAGAAATGTATTATACATTCCGAAATATCACCGAAAGTTTTAAGGCCAATTAATGTTTGGAAAGTCCTCTTTTAATTTATCATAAAATTCATCTTTCGTATTATGAAACTTTAATTTTATGACATAAATAAAATATTTTTAAATATATATTTGATTTAATTGTTTTTGTTTAATGACATTTAAACAATCAGTTATTATTTATAAAATAAGCAACGAATATTATCAATAAAAAGACAACGAATTCAAGTGTAAAATCTAAAATCTTACGAATAAATATTTAAAAATTTCCAAAAATTATAACCTGATATAAAGCATTAATTGTCGTTAATATTTAACTTGACAATTTTTTTAAAAAGGAATAAGAGTCATTTCTTTCCACAAGAAATTTCTTGAAAACAGAAAAATATTAGCTGGAGATATTTTCTGCCAAGAAAGAATTTCTTAATAATCAAAATTTTTACACCAAATTGTGAGGGAATGAATAGTTAAATTAGTATTACCATTTTATGCGCTATCAATTTCAGGACTATTGTTGCTTACTTAGATATCTTTAATATATTTTTTTAAATTATTTTTAGAATTATATTCAGCAAAATACATTTTTTTATTTCCCTTCAATAAAATGTTTCTAAATTCCTTATATCGTTGAAGACAATCAATAATTTCTAATTATGCAAAATGAAGTTCTTCTCAATACAGTTTAACTGTAAAATTATAAAGAGGACATAGAAATTAGGCAAATAATAATTAAAAAAATAACAAGATTAAATTATACATAAAAATACTTCAGTTAATATATTGTTTTTTATACTTTTAAATTTTATAGAATTAAATTTATTCCGGGGCAATTTTGCCCTGTGTACATTTAATGAACAAATTCAAAATAATTAGATAATTTTTAGGAAAATGTTTCGAGACAAGAAACTAATTTTTAGTTAGTTTTTTAAATACTAGATAGCGACACAACTTCACGTTCTTGAAATAATACCCCAATGAACAAAAAGTTTATTATAGTTAAAAACTAAGCCCAAAATAAAATTAAAAAAGATTAAAATGAAATCTGCTAGGCATATTTCAATGTATCAGGTCAGAACAACATTTCTTGAACGGCCAAGCACCACGTGCTCGTGCGAGTTAAATTATATTTTTTATTCATTTTAATCGTTTCGTTGAATGAGTCACTTTAGTATCGCAAACGATCCAAAAAACTTTGTTTCGCCTTTATTGTTTCAAAAATATCGCATTTCTTATTTATTTCATTTCATATAATCATTTAATCAAAATAACATTTTTCTAGGTTTTATTTGCTGCAGTCATTCAGTTATTTTTTTTTTTTAAAAAACCTGAGCTTCCGTAAATGCAATGGCAACGCGTTATTAAAAGCAGATTTTTTTTTTGAGATGATCGTGCAGATAATATTTTTTTTATTATTTTTCGTCTACAGATTTTTGTTGACGGCATAAATCTCATCCTCAAAACAACATCATGTTCTGACATGATAAAAAAAAGCATTTATTGAAAATATACTTGCATTAGCGTATTAAACAGTAGGGTTATTTTTTCTTATTTTAGACTTTCTAACTTTTATTTCATAATTAAAATTTTCAATTAATGATGAATTAAATTTATTAACTTGCTGAAAAATAATGAAATGATTGTAAATCAATTAATTTGCAATAAATAAAAAAGCAATATTTTTTAAAAAAATTTTTTAGCTACAACAGAAGTAGATAAAGAAAAATGTAAAGCAATCATCATCATTTACTAGTAATTATGATCCGAAAACATTACAATGATGTGTTATCATTGAGAATACACGAATGTACAAGTTTTCCAAACTCATTGAATTATGAAGTCAGTGAAAATGTGTTGATATAAGGGAAACAAAATTTTACCTTTATCAGTAGGAAACAATTCAAATTAAATTAAAATCGCTTGAAAATCTTTAAAATTATTTTTTAAATAAATAGAAATTATAATTTTTATATTATTTAATAAAACAATGATGTTAATTTAAGGTTTTTTAACGAAATTTTGGCATAAAAATTAAAATAAAAACACTACTCTTCACAAAAATGTTACTTAGAAAATTCTGACAGTTAGTATATTTGATTATACGATTTTTAAGAGATGCTTTTAATACAGTTTTATTTTCAGATTATTTCGTTTCACTTATCATTGCATCTATCATTCTTTGATTCATGAAGCTTAAAAATGTTAATGTTTGTAATTTTCCTCTCAAGTTAATTTATTTCTCTTTCATATAGCAAATTTCTTATATTTAGATCAAAATATTTGATAACAAAAAATAAATTGAAACTAGAATATGTGATTCCTCTATGTATACAATTAAGTTTTCATTAGGTTATCTTTTTTAAAAAACTCATCAAGCATAACAGATGAAATTTTGCATGCCTTTCAAATTAATTAATTAATTATTCATATGAAATGCACATGCACTTCCAATTAATTATTTTACAACCGGGGAAACTAGTACTTCAAAAGAAATATCAATAAATGTTAGTATCAACAATCAATGTTAA
This sequence comes from Argiope argentata, assembly GCA_026289955.1. Classification (NCBI taxonomy): domain Eukaryota; kingdom Metazoa; phylum Arthropoda; class Arachnida; order Araneae; family Araneidae; genus Argiope; species Argiope argentata. Next base: position 2,389,171 of record JAOUZG010036525.1, on the reverse strand, counting down.
ATATCAATAGCATAAGAGTTGCAAAATTTTATTTTAGACTAGCTTTTACCAGCGACTTCGTACGCGTTGAAATCTTAATGTGAATATTTGAGAACTGACAGTCTAATCATCCTGAAAAATGTTAGCAAACCGTGTGCATGAAACTTGAATTTTAAACTAATGCAGATTAGAAATTTTTAATTTCAAATAATCTGTTTTATTTTTATTCAAAAGTACTTCTGAAGGAATCGAAAGATCTATTACTTAACATTGATTAATTTTAAACGTATCAAACACTACGAAAATAAACAGAATCGTTTGAAATAACAGGTTGAAAACAGTTTTATCTAACCACTTTAGAGTGGGAGGGGGGAAATTGTCTAAAACTACAAGGGTTTTTTTCTCCTTTCCCGAGCGCAAACGAACAATCGCCAAAGAAATTTGAGAAAATTTGGCGGAATTCTAAATTACGGAAATATATCACTATAAGCATATATGAAAAATATACAGCTTTCGCAAATACAATTTAATTACAATAACGCACAACGGAACAGCTTTGATATATAATCTTTTTCGCCAAAAAAATAGTAAGTCGCCAAATTTTAGCGAAATGGCCGAATGTGGTTCGCATTGATTGTTTAAAAAAATATCTCATATCCTATTTATTTCATTTCATTTAATCACGCGCTCAAAAGGACATTTTTCTAGGTTTTATTTATTTTAGTCATTAACTTTTTTTTAATCAGAGCTTTTGTAAATGAAATGTCAACACGTTATTAAAAGCTGATTTTTTTTTTTTAGATGTTCGTGCCGATAATAACATTTTTATTTTTCGTCTTCGGATTTATATTGATGATAATAACTTCCTCCCAAAAACGGCATTATATTCTGACGTGATAAAAATTAAAATAAGTCTTGTTACCTTAATAGTTGGCATGAAATTGCCGAGAAGTGTATTTGTTGTTCCAAAGGAAGCCATTTGGAAACAGTTATTATATTTTTGTATATTTTGAGTTCTACGACCAAATTGCGCGGTCTTACAGGTGGCATGGGTCTAAATGTGAACTCACTAAGCAACTAAAGACACAATTGGTTTTCGAGAGAAACGAAAATTTAAAAACAGCTAGAAAAATGCCGCGCACAGAGGAAATAATGATGACACACACCCTTCTTTTCTTTTCTTCTTCATTACTTTTCTTTCTACAAACCCTTTTTTTCCCCTTTGTTATTCTTTTTTCTCTCCCCTGCCCAGACTTTATTTCGGGTAGGCATAAATTAAATATCCATACAGAATAAACACTAAGAAAATAAAAAGAATCATTTAATACATAAATCCTTCCAAGAATAAAATACACACATACCGCATTTATATATAAAAAAAGAATTTTTATCTTTAAGAACAACAAAAAAACAACTTTATTTCACAACACAACCAATAGAAACAGTAAAAAATGAAACACTATCTAATAATAATAATGAATAAAATGATATCCACGTCCATTTGGAAGAATGTTTTTAATCAGTATAATCAACTGCATAAAAGCAATTATTTTCCTTCTTTTTTAAACTTCCTGTTTTCTATAAATGAAAACCAGCAGACTTCGCGCATTTCTTTCTAAACAAATCAAAATTTATTACTTCCTCTTATCTTACTCATTTCATGTGGGGGGAAGGAAATGCAGATTTTTGGCGGGAAAGTAAGAAAAAAAATCGTTTTACCTATTTTTATCGCAGTTTTTCCATTTTTTCTCTCCATAAGAACCATGCTCCTGTCTTAAACAAAATATTTTTTTTTAATAAAATTAGCTGTATCGGTCGAGCCGTTCTCTAGTTTTGCGCTTAGCAATGAATTTCACGATTCATTATTATTTATATAGATAAAAATTTCCTAAATAAGGAAAAGTTTTAATTTATATAAAATTGTTTTAAGTGCATAATTTTGTTTTATATGAATAGTTGAATAAAAAAGTACGAAAAAATTAAATGGGCATGAAATAAAATTAAGTTAATTTTCCGGATCTGAATCTGTACTATCAGAAGGGGGGAGTAAAAAATCTGAAGAACAAATATTAATAAAAAATACTAAACATTTTAAATATTATAAGAATTATACTTTCATTCACTTGTATCTTTTGATTATATGAAGGAACAAAGGAAAAAAAGCAATGTCTGTGCCATCACAAATAATAATAATAATATCTCCTCGAAATCAAATTATTTTAAAAATAACATTGTTTGGAAAAAAAAATCGGTTATTTCTCACTATATAGTCTATTTTTATTTTTATTTATCTGTTTAAAAACTGAACGAATAGGTCCTTTCATTTTATCCCTAATTTTAATTTATGATTTTTTTCCAATTTATAAGCGTTTAGTGTGATCCTAAATTCGCAATTTAGAATAAAATATTTTTCCCTTTGAGATTCTCGATTCCAAAATGCAATTATAAGCTTATTATTAAAAAAAACATTTCACTAATAATTAGTAGACAGTCTGTATCATAAGATATATCAATTTATAAGAGTAACAGAATAAATTGTGGCAGTGAATTGCAATTAGAAAATAATTGAAAAAATTAAATGAACTCAACATTTCTTTTACTGCTGATGATCTCGTGTCCGCATTACTACAGAAAGAGGATGTAGTAACTTGATTCTCTTTCTCCCAAAAGTAAATTAGATAAGTCGGTTTCTCTAAAGGTTCCCAAAACTAATTATTTTAGATAAAAAAAATTTAAAATATGAAGTATATGTGTGTATTAAATGCATAATTATTTTTACCCGATTCAAATAAGGTATTTCAATAATAAATTAAAATTAGATTTAAATAAAATATAAAGAAATAAAGCTAATTGCTTTAGATAA
>JAOUZG010036525.1:2367157-2385929 GCA_026289955.1 Argiope argentata | reverse complement strand
AAATGTTTGACTTTTATTTGAAACTTTTATTCTCTGAATCATATTTAACAAAGTATTCTTGAGATATTCATTTTTTTAAATAAAAAGGGTTGTACTCCGATCTACTAAATCAATAATAAAACTGATTGATTTTTGAAAATATGAATATCGCCTCCTCCTTATCGACCTCCTCAAACATAATGCTTCAGACAGTGTCTCGATTATCTCATGACCGATGTTCCTTTAATTATTTAAAATGTTTATTTACTTATTTAAAAGTTGAAGGGTGCCGGCTTTCTGACGCAGAGGTAGCGCGTCTTCCTCGTGTTCTGTGAGTCCCGGTTCGGGCATGGTTGTTCTTCTGTGTGCTATCTGTGAGTTGTGTGACTGTACCCACCCGTAAAAAGGGGCTGTGTGGGTGGGTGTTTCATTCTCATATGAGCTATAAGTCAGACTTCTGCCTTCAGGTGCTCAGGGGTCCATACCCTCAGAAGCTACTGCACCCATCTTTCCGGGGTAAAAAGTGGACATGACATCATCATTATCATCAAAAGTTGAAGGGTCAAAAATAATTCGCAAAATACGATTCTTTGGATGTAAAAAACTATATAAAATTTAGACTTTATAATTTTTTTACATAGATTTACAGATCTATGGATCGGAAAGAAAAATAAAATATTATTATTCACATGATTTAATAAAATACTTTTGAAAGTAAAGCTAAAAACTTTATGAAAATTTTATGATGAATCTGAAAATTTATTGTTGAATTAGTCTTGCGATTCTACCAATTATGATACATTATGAAGAGATTATGACAATGTTTGAATCTATAAATTTTACTTCCTTTTTAATGATTTTTTCAAGTATATTACAATTACCTTTTGAAGCAAATGTTTTCGTATAAAATGAAAGTAAAATTTAACATCCAAGAGGACATGGGGAAAATTAGCTTTTATTAGAGCTTTGCCATCACTTTGTCAAAAACTCAAATTGAACAATTAAATTCTTTTAGAAAGCTAAACTGAGAAATGTGTGATTTTTAGCACGTGTTCAAAAGAAGTGTAATGTTATAAAACAAATATGAAAGGCGATATTTTACACATGATTCCAAATTAGTTTATTAAAAATTTGAGAGAGATATAGCACAATGAACAGAAGATTCTATAATAATATGAGCTGTGTAACTATCAAAGTTTGAAGCTTAAATATATTTTGTTGAAGAATTTATTAAGAGCGCAAAGTACATAAATATCTAACCAAAACTTACTTATTAATTAAATTAATTGCTACTTAGTAATTTACTACTTATAATTACTTACTTTAACTACTTATTAATTAATTACTTATTAATTAATTTTATTAATATCAATGTGGTTTAATAATTTCTATTTTAAGTTAAAGTTGAAGTTTTATTGGAGCTGTTAGGAAATTTGAGAGAGATACAAGGTACAATATGTCTTAAGGCCTTTATGAGTGAATTATATGACTATAAAAATTTGAAGATTAAATATATTTTGAACAAGCTATATTTATCTTCGTGACAAGCAACTCAAAATGATTAATTGAAAATTTTAATGAACATTAAGAATGGCGAATCGGCTGGTCGCCAAAGGCGGCTGGTTAATAATAAATTACCAGTAACCTGTTTTTTAAGAGTTGATTTACAACTCTTTTACTAAAACGTGTTTCTAATTAATTATATTAGCGCTCAAAAATATGCATTTCAATGACAGAGACCAGATTTCTTTGAAAGAGTCTTCGTGATCCATCCTATAAAGAAAATTTTTGAGCAAACTCAAAATTTGAAAGGCAGTTCTAAACCTGATAGAAATTAAGGATTAATTTAATTTATACTAGCAATACAAGGATTAATTTAATTTGTAATGTTATGTAAGCTTGAAATAACCAAGAAGCAAAGATTAATTACGCATCTAAATTAAAAAGTTATGTATTATCCTGAATTCCACTTCACAAAAGCTTGTTAGGATTCTTTTCTGAGATTTGTCTCTAATATGGTGAGATAATATTTGATATTGTTCATGCTGTTATTTTAGAAAAGAGAAACTGATACCGAGATTAACTTCACAGGGTATCTTATGGCTTCTTACGATACAAATGGAGTTCAAATAATACAGTTGGTGTATTCATACTAATTTCTTCTAAAATTCGTGACAAATAATTAGGAATTAAATAGTTTTCCTCTTTTAAAAAAAATGCAGAATAAAGCAAATATGTATCTTGTTTGGTAAAGTATAAAAGTTGTTTATTCGTTTTCTCTTTAGATATTTTTTACTTGCTTATTTTTCCGCTAGGAGAGCTGTAAATTGTCTCAATAAATTCAACATAATCCCTTTACTTTAAGTTCAAGCTATTTTCCTAGCTATATGAGACGCATGAGTTTGAGCATCAATCTGTATTACTGATTACTACGTATATTTTTAACGATTTCTAACATTTTGTTACAGTTACAAAAGAAACTGAAAAAAATTCTTCATTTGAGAGGAGTATTTATGGCCAAAAAATGGTATTCTGAATTAACTTGATATTAATTAGAATTCACATTCACTTAATGGATGAGATAATAGACATAAACTTAGTTCAGATCGCCTTATTCTTGCGTAATGGCACAAAATTCGATACCTTACCTAAATTGAGTCAGTGTTTTTAAAAATTAAGAAAAATTGTTCGTATGGTTCAATGTTATTTGAAACCTGCGTCTAATCCGTATGTGATTTAAAAGCATTTTATTTTCTGTTTTTAAATAAGAGATCAATGCCTTGAGTATTTGCTTTTATTTTATAATGCATCCAAATTTTCACAGAAACGAATTTTCTAAATTCTAATTAATTTCAATTCTAATTAGTTTCTGAATTCTAATTAATTTCAAATTAATACAGAATACCCTTTTATGGCCATAAATACTATAACAAAATGTTATAAATTGTCAAAAATAAACATAGTAATCAGTAATACAGATTGAAGCTCAAAAGCACTCGTCTGATACAGCCAGGGAAATAGCTTGTATTTATAAAAAAGTGACTACATTGAATTTATTGAGACAATTTATAACGCCCCTAGTAACAAAATAAGAAAGTTACAAAAATAACTAAAAAAATTAAGGAAATCGCCCAACAAAACCCCAGAAAAATGTGCGTCATATCATAATAAAAACAGGAAAAGTTTCACGGAATAAGAGATTATATTTGAAATTAAAATTGTGAATTTCCCATGCTTTGAAAAAGTCTGTCTTAAAGATGAAAAATGTATTATTCGGCACTCCTTAACAGAGTACTTTTCTTCGGACTTCTTTTTCGTTATTTTTTATTTTCTTTGCAGTTAAGATTTAACTTAGCAATTTCTTAATGCGGAAAAAACTTAATACTAATATCAGCGAATGCATTTTATAATTTAAGGACGAACTTTTTTCAAGTCCCGAAATAATTATTTTAATAATTATTATAGTTTAATTTTTATAGAGTTCATAGAGTAAAATTTCTGGTATATTAATTTTTTTTATCATATGAGAACATGATGTTGGTTTGGTTAAGAGGTTTTGATGTCTCAAAATTTATTGGTGAAAGATATTCTTACCTGCTTTTACCAGTATTGCATTATTATTACGTATCCTTCTTTGACAGAAGATGTATTTTTAAATGGCTGACGAAGAACTATGACATCATAGTTGTTATTTCAGCATAAAATTGGTCGAACTCCAAAACGTTGTTAACCAGCTAGAAAAATTGAAAACGAAAGTTTAATTTGTGTCTGTGTGTAATGATACTTTAAAATTAAACTAAACCCTAATTAATTTCCAAATTTTTATCTTAATCTAACCATAGTAACTTCATTCTAAAAATGTTCTCTTATTTCCTGATCCATTCCACTTGTGCTAGTTAATTAGTTCAACTGATTCTTTGCAAAATTACTGACTCGTCTAGAAGCCAACTAACTCCCACACTCCGAGCGATAGGGAAGGGTGAAACTGCCCAGCCAAGCACATTCCATTAAAAGATCCCTATGATCCCCTTGTACGAGATGTATATGTGTTTGACAAGAGTCAAATATCCCTATTAAAATCTAAAAGTATACATTCACAGGGATAAAAGTCCCATGAGCTTTATCTCATTCCGTTTTGTGCTCACCGCTTAAGATTATAAATAATAAGTGCTTCCCGTGGTAGAATTAAACGAACTTAAAAATTCAAGAAAGTCTTCGAAACCACCTCCTGCTTTAAACAAATAATAATGTTACATATATAGAGAGAGGGGGGGATAGAGAAATCTCATGATTGTTTCATACCGGTTTAAATCAGTTAATGTCTTAAATGAATTAAGATAAATGATGACTTAAAAATAATAATATTCTCATATGATAACTTGAAATTTACAATCAAGGATTTAATCTTAATTTTTTTTTTCTGTTAATTCCTTATTTGACCGCAAAGGGTCTTTCCCGTCTCATTGAATTTAGTGTAGTCTCTTTACTACAAGACTTAAAAGGACTTTGTCTATCACTCTGAATATCAGCTGTCTCAATGTCTTCGATGGAATTTTGATTTAACTAAAATCATAATCAGGAACCTTCTGATTACCAATATCAAGCTTCTTCATTAACCTTCTAAAAGTCCAAGACAACTCATTTGATTACGCCTCCAATAGATATATTAAATACAATCGCTTAGTAAATCTAATCATTACGAATTTCTCCTAATATTAAATAAATACGGACTAACATTATTAACCGTAACAATTCTTCAGTTTTATTATTCTAACAAAGAGTCAGAAAGCGTTGAATATATTTTTTGCACGATACAAATCACTGTTTTAATGCGTTCGTCCATCAGATAAGAGAGTAATAAAGCTGAGTATGTATTTCCCGAGCGTTGTGTCGGCACCTGCGCAGCGTGATGGATGAGTGATAGGGACGCTGCCACCGTAATAAATCAGATGAACGAGGCCTTTAAGACAGCACACTCACGCACTCGTATAATCGATATGAATCGCCATCTTTACTTGTGTTTATGGATCAGTTGGCGAATTGACACGGCGGAAAAACTGCGTCTCAGTTTCTATATTTCCAATGAATAGGAAATTGAAATTAAATTAGTACTCTCTGAATCGCTAAGAAATTTTGCCACTTTTAATAACAACTCGTTTACTTGGGCTATTAGTTTTGTTTAATATCATTTATATCTCTTATATATCACTTTGATGTTCCTGTTCCTCAAATTAAAATAGTATTAAAAAAGATTAAAAGGAAATCTGCCATGCCTATTTCAATGTATTATGTCGGAACATAATTTCTTGAATGGCCACTGACCCCGTGCTCGTGCGAGTTAAATTACATTTTTATTCATTTTAATTGTTACATCGAATGAGTCACTTTAGTATTGAAAATGATCCAAAAAAAATTGTCTCGCATTCATTGTTTAAAAAATATCCCATTTCCTGTTTATTTCATTTCATATAACCGCGTGCTCTAAGTGACACTTTAATAGGTTTTATTTGCTGCAGTCATTAACTTATTTTTTTAAGTCAGAACTTTTGTAAATGCATTGCCAACGCGTTATTAAAAGCTGATTTTTTTCGGTGCTCGTGCCGATAAAAAAATATTTTTCGCCTGCTGTATTTTGTTGACACCAAAAAGCTCATCAGGTTAGGTATTTAAGTTATTGTATAATCCATTTCGAATTGTCCGTTATTTTATAAAGTTTTGTAATTTCACTATCTGATTTCTTATGTAAACAATACAATCAAATTTTTTTTCCTTCAATTGTCAACTATGAAGGAAAATTACACACTTAGATATGTGATGTAGCAATAAAAACGGTTTTGATTATATATTTTACAAAAATAAAATTATAATTAAAAACTATGCAAAAAATACTTTTTAATACAAAATTTCAAATTTGAGGAAGAATGGACAGTTAAATTAGCATAAATTAAGATTGTATTTAAGTGAGGCTAATTTAACTATCAATTTAATTAAGAGAAGTTTTAAATAATAAAAGAAGGAATTAATTGTAATTATTAACAATTAAGATAATTTTTTTAATAATGTGATCAGTTTTAAGCTGTATTACTTTCGGAAATTATTGCTGAAAGCTTCCAAACCTAATCTAGTTTTTAATAATCAAAATGCTGAGAAAACCCTCCTTCATATAAATTTTCACCTCCGAAATTTATACATACCAACGTCCCGGCACAGGGATATTACGTCTTTTCCGTGATCTGGACGTCTTGAGTTCTAGTCCCGCTACGGACATGGTTGTTCTTCTTCTGTATTATACTTATCTGTATTATACTCCTTCTGTATTATACTGTATTATAGCTTCGTATTATACTTAGCATTTCATGGGGGTATTCTAAGCGTTCAATAAATTTAAAAAAAAGAATTTTGTGCCAAATTTGGAAGCTGTTTGTCAAACGGTGTATCCAATAGAAAGCCAATGCACAAATATTTTCGTTTATTATTAGTAGTGATAGAAATTGGCATCAATGTTTTATCAACTGAAAGAATTAAAATATTTGGAGGAATTAAAAAGGCCAAAAGAAAAAAATCATAAAAGATTAAAAAAGGTTGAACTGTTGTATAAAATATTTCTATTAATTGCAGATTAGTAAAAAAAATTGACTCATAATAAAGATAACTATAACTTTATTAAATCCATAATTCAAAAACTGAAATTTAAGTCCGTAATTTAGAAACAAATTTTATTAAAAATTTTGCAATTTTCTCCAGTGGTTTTTTTTTCTGAGCGAATGACCAATAGTTGACACTTCCCCCACATCTGAGAATGACTACAAGAATGATGGATAAGGAAATTATTTTATGTCGAACCCTTAATTCTAAACAGATGAATATTTACTTGTTTTTTTTACAAAAATTACTTTTTTAAATTTTTCTTTCACAATGATTAAAACAAAAATCTTAATAATTCTTCATTCAGATGTCAGTCTGCTGATCAGAAGATTATTTTTTTTTCTGAAAAAAGCAAAGACGAAAGGGGAACAAATACATTGGATTTAAAGAAGATGAATTCTGATGATGATGGTGTTATACGCATTTTAAATGAATCAACAGTTTCAAGAAGATAATTTACTCATGCTTATTGGTGGATTTAGATATTTTGAGGCCCTATGCAGTGCTAAATATGAAGCATTTTTCATAATAAAATGACCAATTTAGTTTCATATTTCTGTACATTTTTATCATATTACTGATTCATTTTAAGATACAAATTTTTAAATTTATCAGGCCTCCATACTACCCAGAATCTACATTTATATGCAATATAATAAAATCAGCTGTCTGTTTTATGAAGATTGTAATAACTAAGCGAAGTAATGAAATGATTAGGTACTTCACTATTATACCGTAAAACATTATACAAAGGATTAATAATAATATACTGTCACATAATTATTTGTATTTCGCACAATTGATTGTTACGAACAATAGTAATTCTCACACGAGAGCTGTGAGCAGATGCAGACTTTATTGTCTATGAAAACGCGTATTCAATATTCTCAACTCAAGCTACAAAAATTCACATTAAATTTACTTAATCCGCTAATTTCAAATAACAGCGAAGCTATAGATCAACCGGCAACGAGAGAAAAGACGTTCTCTCAAGCTAAGCAGACCAAGTAGCTTGTCCTTAGAACTCAATTGACTCTGCGCAGATAGTTGTTAGGTTACGAGGTATCTAGCCCCGGCAGGGGCTTATCCTCGATACTGGTGGATCTCTAGAGGCTTTGCTTTGGTAGCGGTCAGTTGTCCTCTGCGATGAGCTCAGGAATGAGCTGAGGGCCTGAGGTTGGAGTATATATGATGCAGGCAGGAAGGGGTGAGGTGGCGTGTGTCAGGACGGATTACTATTGGTTGTGGAGGGGTGAGGAACGTGGAGATATGGTTCCTTAGGAAGCTAAATTACTCTTGCTTATGGAATGAATTAAATAATTATTTTTAAGTAACTGCAATTAGATATTAAAGTTATAATTCAGAAGAATGTTTCTAGGTCTTCTGATTTTACTGCTTGGGATGTACTTCGGTATTTTACTTATTGCTTCGTTGTCGATAGAGTCTAAATTATCAAAGAATTTCGCGCGAGTTTTCGGATAAATTTTTTAAGAGGTGGATATTTAAGGGCTTTGTACATGTTTGTATTTGGAATGTACCGATGCATTTTACATATGTTTCTAATGATCAGATTCTGCAATTTTTCTACGATTTTAAGATTAGATTTAGGAGCATACCCCCACACTGGAGAGGCATAGGTAATTACTGGACGCAAATAGGTGGTGTAAATAAGAACTCAATTGACTCTCCGCCTTTCAAGTGAGTCTTAAATAGCGTCCCACTGAAGTGGGAGGGGTAACCGTGGAAAGCGCTCGCTCGTTCCTAGCAAGTCTCGAAATTTCTCCAATGTTCTTTAAGAACAAGTCGTTATTTCTTTGCTTCTACTACACATTTTAGCAGTAAAAACCATTAGCGACCTCATTATGCCACCAACTCATCTATATCGCCAAGTTGGTAAAATATGGTGATCTTCTGTAGTAAATTCCCTTAGAACGGTCTTTTCTCGCTGACGTGAGATTCCCTAACAATTAATTTTATACAATAAAACTACTTACAAACATTTACATAATAATTCATTAATATATACATCTAATTTACACGAAAACTATAACAATATTTATTTGGCAATTAGAAAAATAAATATTAATTTTTTTCAATAAACCTTATGCAATACCTCTTAGTCTAGTAGTACAAATGTAGTTGTTTAGTTTACCTAGATACAAATCTTCGACTGCTCATGTGTCATCATATGAACGCCTATTGTTAATAACAAAAAAAAAGAAAGAAAGAAATGAAATTACTGAGTAAACAACTGATGTACAAAATATCATAGGAAAAAAATTGATTAAAAAATGATAAATTGAAAATAATTTTTTGTGAAAAAAAAAACCTTTTTTAGTTACTCCCACTTTCAAATTACTAATATCTGGTAACCCTTTTTTTATTCACAAACATAAACTGGTCTGTGAATAAGATTTCACAAAGAATTTCCCCTCCATTTACGAGATCCACTTAGAAGAGGCACCCCGGATATTAAGCAGTTTCGTTGGGTGTCAATTTCCTTGCCCATTTGTCACAAATTGTTAAAAACTAACACGCCAAGGATGATGATACCACTCTCGGTAATCAGTGTTCCGCTCCATCATACAATCTGCTTTCTTTCCAAGATTTACAAGGAAAACAAAGGCACTACATTCTTGAATTTTGAAGTAATTCGAAATGCGACTAGACAGAGGATGGGATTGAGACATCATTCCAAGAAAAATTTACTCAATTCAAAATATTGAAACGAGCGCATTTTCTGCTGTTTATGAGATGGTATCAGAAAGAAACACTTACTGAAATGAGTAAGCACCGCTACAAAAACTTTTGTTTCAGTTAAGAGGGATGATTTTTGGATACATTGTCCCTAAAATCAAAGTAAATTAAATGCGTTTTATTTCCAATAATTACTTTTCATTTTTTAAAATTTGATTGTAAATGGAATGACTTTGGGGCTTTAAACTGAGGAGTTGCTTGAAATGCATTTAAAATTTAAAACTTTTTTGCTGACATAAATATTTTTTATAGTAATACAAAACTTGGTAGGTTAAGTAATGGTAGTGAGCAATTATATTCACACAGCCGAGACGAACACTCAGTATAAGAATGATACAAACAATAACCCACAAGTAGAAATCGGCCACAGTACTCAAAGTGGCCAGACAGAATCCAACAGGAGAGGGGACCCTCGGAGCTCGCTGTTCGATTTCTCCAAACAGCTGAAATTAGTACTGTCTCCTAGCTTTAGGCGCCCACTCACTACCAGACAACTCGCTACTCCAAACACTATGCGTTGCTACTTCAACAGTAGACAAAAGAACTCAGCACTCTCTTGAACTACAAAAAACGTTGACACTGCTGTTGCTTCGCTATCCTCAAAATTACACGTTATTTGTCTTCTACTCCGCTTCCGACTTAATTCAATTCACTTTTAGCTTGGGACTATGAATCCTTTATAGATCCCGGGAGGTGGGCCGAGAACCTTCTAGACCAATCAGGACGCATCTCGGTTTCTATCGGACAGATTGGAAAATTCCCGAATTTTTCCAGTTTGTTGCCAAAGTCACCAAATGATTGCCAAGTTTGTCGCCAAGCTATCAAATCACTGATGTACCCGCTCAGCACGCAACAGGGCTGATCGTAAAACAGAGTTTCTTATTATGATACTGTTCATGCTTAGAAGCAAAATTACAGGTTTGTAGCAAAACCATTTACTTATCTTTTTGCTTCTTCGATTTTTGTCCTATGTTTCACACAAAATTAGAGATTAAATCTTAGTCAAAATTATTCCGCGATTTATGAAATGAATCGTTATTGATTGTCTAATCGGGGTTGATTTTTCGTTTTAGAATGAATTATTCTTCTTATATGAGTCATGTTTCAACACAAACATTAAAACGAGTAATTGAAGCAGTAAAATATATGACATTTTTTTTCTCGTTAGAAGTGCTGTATAGGTTGTGGATAGATTAAGCTTGTTAGGAGATCTTGGCTTCAAATTTCATGCGGATCATCTTAAAATATCAAAAATATATGCATAAATACTTTGACTTCCCAGTACAGTTTAAAATAAAAAAAATTTGGTACAATTTAAACTTTTAAATCTATGCTTTTATAATTGCTGATTATATTTTATGATTCCTAATTTACATAAGTTATAATTAATAAATTGCATTTTTCAATTAATATGTTTAGTATTGACATAAATACCATGAGCACTATCTAAATAACCTCAAGATTGTTTTGTAAAATATAAATAACGCTTCTTAACAAAATTATATTGTCATTGGTTAAAAAACGTTATTGTTATTAAATTCAGATAATAAATTTTTCTTTACAAATTATGAGATTTAAACATAAATAAGTAATATAAAAAATTAAGTCAATTCTCACTTAGTTCAACACAAAAAAAGTTATTTTAACTAAATTTTATTAAATAGTTACAATTAATGTAAATAATTCATAAAAAAATTATACCTGGCCGAAATTAAATAAAGTGTGTATCTGTTGAAAACAAATCAGATCACGCTCTTTCAATTTTAATTATAACTAGCCGCCTTTGGAGACCAGTCGGTTCTCCAGTAATAATGCTCGCTAAAATTTTCATATAATATTTTATGTAGCTGTATTTCAAATCAGGTTTTTCACCAAAATATTTTTAAACCAAATAAATTTTGATAATCATATAATTCATTTATAGTATTATTTTCTTCAGATGTTCTATTCATTGTACTACTCATCTTTCTGTTTCTATCCGAGCAATGATTGTCCCGGAATTGATATTTTACTTAAATGGTGGAGGAAAAGGTCTAAAATTCTACGTTTTTATAGAATAATGAGATTCAAATTTTCATAAATGTAAACACACTAAACAAATAAAGACACAATTGGTTTTCAAGAGATGCGAAAGTTTAAAAACAGCTCGGAAAATGCCGCGCACAGAGGAAATAATGGTGACACACACACACACCCTTCTTTTATTTCTTCGATGCCCAGACTTTATTTTGAGCAAGCATAGATTAATTATTCATACAGACTAATAATAAAAGCAGCTATTTTCTTTCTTTTTTAAACATCCCGTTATCTATGAATGAAAACCAACTGACTTGGCGTGTTTCTTTCTAAACAAATCATAATTTATTACTTCCTGCTATCTCAGTTGGTGTGGGGGAAGGAAATGAAGATTTTTGGCGGGAAAGTAAGAAAAGTGTGTTATTCTTGCGTTTAACTATTTTCCTCGCAGTTTTATAATTTTTTTCTCTCCATAAGAACCATCCTCGTGTCTTAACGAAAATATTTTTTAAAAAATTAGCCGAATCGGTCAAGAAGTTCTCTAGATTTCCGCTTAGCAACGCATTTAGAGATCCATTTTTATTAATATAGATAAAATATTAATTCTAATGGAAGGAAACTACATTTACATCAAAAAGTGAAGGGAGCAGCTGATATTTGTTAAATATGTAGCAAATGCTTGCAATCGCAGTAATCAAAATGAATAGTAGAGAGCAGGTGTTAATTTATTGAATGTGTAGGCAGATGGTTCAGAGCGTATTAAGGGTATACAAAATTCTTCCTATTTAACAGAACATGAAAAGAAATAATTTCCCGATATTGTAGTATAAAAATTCTATCAATTGCCATCACCAGTTTTTAATAAGATAATATGGTATCCGTGATACGCTGGCCAATTTTCTGATCAGAGAGAGTTTTTTAAAAATGAAAATGAAGTTTGTTTTCCCATAGATTTCTTAAGGATACTTGCTCTTGTGGATTATCATTATTTAGTTGCGCAAGATATCAAAATATATCCAATGTTAACCAATGTATCAAATATATATTATCCAATGTTTTTACTACATAGTTGCCATTCGGGTTCTTGTATATAATCGGAAATAAATGTATAGAGGATAATTTTTTAGAAGCGTTGAATAATTTTTTTTACGATGTGAGTATTTACGATTAATAACTATCACCATTTATGTTATTTAGGTATTAAGATAATTACAATTAGGTATTAAGATAAAAAACATTTATCATTCCATAAAAATAAGTATCGTATTAATTAAAATTAACTATAAATAATTAATTTAATTTAAATAATTTAATTTTAAAAAATAAATGTATCTATAATTTTTTCTTTTAAAATTTTAATTTTACTATATATTTTTACCATAGTAAATATTTGTTTTTGGATAAAAAAATTAAAAATATATTTATTAAAAGTATTTGTTAATTTTAAGTTGAATAAGAATTATTAAAAAAGATAGTCAAAAAACAGAAAGGCTTGAACCCCTGACCTACTGGATGCAAATCGGTTACCGACAACTATGTCATTGGGACCATCCGGACGAAAGTTAACTTATAAGTATATAAGCTTAATCAAAAGTTTGAGAACCATTTTTTCGAAATTTACTGGCCATTGCGTTTTAATATTTTCATGAATGAACATTCTAAATGTATACGACCATTATTCTAAATCTCATCCTGATCTCAGGTACCCCATGCACTCTCCTTCTTTGGTAAAATCAAATAAATTTCTTAGCTGTCCCATTTGAAAGCTTTCAGTATACAACTGTCCATGTGAAAAACACGGATTTTCGAGGTTCAAACGATTGAAGTGATTGACTTGGCACCTTGTTTTTGGATATCAAGAATGCAAGTCGACTTGGAAATTGCAGTCATTTGAAATGTAAAGGCATTTTCGATGGGAATAATGGGAATTCGTAGAATGAAACATCTTCTCTAATAGATTTTCCTTTAAGAATTGTCGCCTATAGCACTTTGCAGTATACTGGCCTTTAAATTCTGCTAATCGTAATCAAGTAGTATATAAACATTGTTTTTCGGTACTTGCCTCAAGTTGATCTTGCGATTCTGAATCACGTGAATTTGCAATTCGTAAACGATCTGCTTTTTTGCTCGCTTGCTGTTTCTCATTTGTTTGAGAAGCTCTAATTGGTTTATTCCTATTTGCTGCTCTGGTGAAATTATATGACGAATATTTGGGGATATATTTTTTTTTATCGAAGCAATCCATATGATATAAGCGTGTATAACTGAAATAGCTTTTGTTGAATCACTAAATAAATAGAAAAATTACTGTGTCACACTGGAAAATTGTCATTATAAATAACTTAACTTGATCGACATCGATAATAACTCAGCAGACAAAATATTGTGCACGCTGAAGGACATAATCCTGGATAGATGACTATTCATAAACCCTCTACGGGCCTCTATAACTTTCAGGTCACATTTTAATTTATCAACATTTAAAAAAATAATTATAGTTTTTCTTTCATGAGATGGCGCATAAATCAACTCTATGACGTTGCAAAAACAACTAATATTAGTATTCATGACCATTGCTGGGCTCATCAACCCGAAATAGCAAAATAATTGATGTGCCAACTGTTGGCAGTAAAACTACGCGAAACCATTTGATCCTATTGAAATTACTTGTGCTTTTTTCGGTGATTACCAAACTATGTTTATAGATGCATGTACATTTATGCCTTACACCAAATGCAAATTGTTTTATGGACTTTCACATATGAGCTATTATACAGAGAGGTGCAAATTTGATAGGCCGGTGTGACTTGAAAGTCACATAATGGTTATAACGCAATAAAATTGTTTAGACATAAAAATTTCTTTTCATTTGCATATATAGGTTTATAATTTCAGATTTGTCGTTCTTACAATTTTTTGGAGTCAAAACAATGATTGGGCCCATAGAGGGTTAATGAGAAGAATCTTTTAGCAATTGCAATAAATATTTTCGACTTCAGCTCACTCACAATGATTAGCATCAATCATAATAATTTTTATTTTGTTTCATATATATGCGATTAACTACGAATGACGTGTGCTGTTTGCCTTTTACTGTTTATCTTTCGATAATTGTTGATTTTAAAATATAACCTTCATGCAAGTGCAAGGATAAATTTGTTAAGTTTCATCGCAATGGGTTAAATGATATGACAGCAGATAAGGTACGAACAATTAAAAATTTATTTTTATTTATTAGATTATTGTAGTTTTCATACAAAGTTTGAACTCAAACTGACAACAAGGCTTATCTTTGCTATTTGGTTCATATAGTCACGAAAAAGACTTAAGAAAGAAAAGGGCATTTAGCAAAATAATTCTGTTTATTTTTAAAGGCAAAAGTGAAAGAAGAAAAACACTCATAATGTCGTTTACTCACACGTGCAGTTCATGGAAACTCCCGATCAATCTAGCAGATGTTACTGTTGCTTTATTTTCTTCCGTCCGATTATTTATTTAACTTCCCGCTATTTAACCCCACCCCCTTTGCGTCATATTATTTTTTTAAAAAAAGAAATTGTTCATCTATTTCGTAGTTTCAATGTGCCCTAGGGATATTTTGCCTAAACCCTTTTTCTTGTGCGTTTTTTATCATCATATTCGATTTTTATTCTTTCCCAGAATTCTTAACAACCATCAAATGACGAATTATTTTCATAAATTTAAACATTTTACAATACTTTCTAATAGACATTTTCTTTCCTTTTCGCCTTTTCCTCACATAGATTAAATAGCATGTTTTATTGTTTAGGAATTAATATTTTCACACGTCACAGAACTCAAATAACTTACAAAAGATAACCTCTTAATCTCCAATCTCTTAATCATCTTGGTGGTAAGTCATATGGGCATCAGATTATCACTTCTAAATCACATAAACTGAAATTAAAACATTTACAAGCACCATAAATTCGTAAGAAATGTATAAATATATAATCCACATATATATCAAAATTATGAATTTTTATTTGAAACAGTAAGATGTCACACTGCGTGCGGAATGAGAAAGTATAAAATCAGATAATAAAATAGGCAAAAGATTTAAGACCATGTACGGCGGATTAGCAATCCCGAATGTGTTTGACATCCGTAGCACAAAAGGTCAAAGTTTACAATTTTAAAGCTTCATCATTGCTATAAATTAACTGCGCGAATGAAATAAAGATTAAAATGAAATCTGCTATACATATTTCAGTGTATCATATCGGAACATCATTTCTTGAACGGCCAAGCGCCACGTGCTCGTGCAAGTTAAATTATATTTTCATTCATTTTAATGGTTTCATTGAATGAGTCACTTTAGTATTGCAAACGATCGAAAAAAACTTTGTCTCGTATTTATTGTATAAAAAAACACATTTACTGTTTATTTCATTTCATATAATCACGCGCTCAAAATGACATTTTTCTAGATTTTATTCGCTGTAGTCATTAACTTATTTTTTTTAATCAGAGCTTTTAGAAATGCAATGTCAACGTGTTATTAAAAGCTGATATTTTAAATGCTCGAGCAGATAATAAAATTTTTATTTTTCGCCGAAGGATTTTTGATGATGCCAAAAACATCATCCCCAAAACAACATCATGTTCTTACATAATAATATTGTGTAAATTCTTAAAATATTATTGAAATGTGTGAATAAAAAAATCTTCACATTTTTTTTACTTGCGGAAAGACACTAAAAGGCAACAACGATCGAATGAAAGTCTACAAGAGCTTGCAGCAGATGTAGAGAGGCTCTCCCATCTCGCCTTCTCCGACTGTCCTGCCGAGGTACGGGAAACTCTTGCCCTGCAATATTTCATTGATGGTATGAGGGATCCAGAGATACAAATGTCCCTGCGAATGGCTGAATTGAAGGATTTGAAAGCAGCTTTGGTTTATTCCTTGAAAGTTGAAGCCGCTCAACAAGCTGCAAGGGATCGCCGTTCAGTTAGAAGTCCTACGGTTCAAGATGCATCGGATCCTTCGCTGCAAAATCTATTCGAAATGATGAATGCAATTTTCCAGTTTATCCGGAAAAGAGGAAAGAGGTCCAGCAAACATGGCCAGAGAACTGTGAAATGTTGGAAATGCGGCGAAGAGGGCCATGTTCGAAGGAACTGTCCCATCCTCTTAGATAAACGAGTTAAAGACTCTTCTTAGAGCAACCAGGAAAACCGTTTTAGAGTTTTAAAGATATCTTCCAGAAGCGGCGGTGAAAATGGTGTATTTGTTAATGCCTTCGTCAACGGAATTCCCTGCCGCATGGTCGTTGGCACAGGAGCCAACGTGACCATCATGCGTAGAGATGTTGCAGAACAACTCGGAAGGAAAATTCTCTGGTCACCATCTTGCGTCACCCTGGAAACGGTCACTGGTGACAGAATCCCAATTATCGTGAAAATGAATATTGAAATTAGATTTGGAAATGCTACTTATGACTATGTCGTCTACGTAGCGGAAATTACAGATGATTTCATACTTGGTATGGACTTTCTGAAGAAGTATGATTTTGTAATCGACTTTAAGAATAACTCCCTGCATTCCATATCAGAAGTCGTGACTCTTTTCCATTTAGGATCAGGATGAAAAAATGGAGACGCCTTGTCAAGAAAACTCTGTTCTGAGGGTTGTCGCAAATGCTCCTCTGCTGAGTAGAAATATGGGATTGTTACAAAAACTGTGCTCCAAATCGCAGGAGCCGCCCAACCTCAATCTGATCCCTGGAGTGATAAAGAGGTTCGCAAAGAACAAATAAATGATCCTGACTCTAAGCCGATTATAGAATTCATGCAATCAAGCAATTCAAGACCTGAATGGCAGGACATTTCAAGCCTCAGTACTGATATTAAACGTTATTAGGCTCTCTGGAATTCACTCGAAATTAGAAATGGCATCTTGTATAGAAAATGGGAGTCCGAAGATGGAAAGTCAGTTAAGTGGCAACTTGTACTTCCCCGATCAAGGATAAAACAAGTTCTGAAGGAGTTACACAGCAGTCATGCAGGTGGCCACTTCGGAGTCATGAAGACAATTCATAAAGTCCGGGAACGTTTCTATTGGAACAACTTGAAAGATGATGTTCAAGAATGGTGCAGAACATGTGATGATTGTAACGCCCGTAGAGGACCAAAAACACGCAGTCGTTGTAAGTGACAGCGGAATAAAGTAGGTACACCATCTGAAAGACTCGCCTCTGACATCTTGGGACCTCACCCCTTGGAGAGATAATGGAAATAGAAAAGAACTCCGACTGCCCTGTGGTCCTCAGATCGGGAGGGATTACGTTCAAAACCTCCAGGTCCGTTTTGAAGACGTACACAGGTTTGCCCGAGATCGGATCAACATAGCGACAGAGAAGATGAAGACCAAGTACGACACGAAAGCCACCGGACATAAATTCATGGAAGGTGACAAGGTATGGTTCTGGAACCCGATTCGACGACCGAAGCATCCTCTGGGAAGGACCTTATACAGTCCTGAAAAGACTAAATGACGTCGTGGTTCGAATAAGGAAGTCACCGAACTCAAAACCAAGAGTAGTACATTACGACCGGCTAGACCCTTATTGTGGTAACTTGTCAAATACTTAGTTGAAACGATGGTTTCCTCATTCATGAAATATAACATGTATATTTGTAAATAGTGTCTTTATGCTAATTATTGTTAAATGTTTATGTCTGCAATTTTGTGTCTATGTTATTGTAACCATTGAGTGTTTTCTGCTCGGGGTCTGTACTGCCCGGGACGTGCAGTCTTTGAGGCGGGGGCAATGTTACAAACGGGCGAAACGCGCGCCGCAGGTGGAAATGTTGGCGGCGCTTCACAAGATGCTTCGCGCTAGCCGAGTTTTCTTGGTGCGAGGAATATTCTGGTAACCCCAAGACAATTCTGGCTGCGCCGCGTTTCTTCTCGGGACGCGGGCCCGGCTATATAAGGGAATGGTTGCCGTAAAAGGGGTCAGTGAGTGAACTGACCCCTTTTACGGCTTCTCCTTGAGAGAGAACTTGAGAGTTACTCTCTCAAGGAGAAGCATTTGGCTTTACTAGCGGATTCTCGCTTGTTATTAGTGAGCTGTGCTTGCGTTTGCTGTTAACGCTGTTTTATTGAGCTCGCTGTGATTTACTGTTGCTGTGCTATAAGATAGCTGTTTTGCAAACTGTGTTTCTTGTGCATAAGACTTGCATTTACGCTGTAAGTGACTGATTATTGCTGGATTGTGTTTTCTGAAGTTTTACTTTTTCAAGTCATCCTGTATATACCTGTAAATAGTTGTAAATAAATTAGTTTGTGCTGTCCTCATATAAAGTCCATTCAATCCGAACCTGCTACACTGAAAACGTAATATTATAT
>JAOUZG010036525.1:2356218-2366757 GCA_026289955.1 Argiope argentata | reverse complement strand
TCTCTCTCTCTCTCTCTCTCTCTCTCACACACACACACGTGTGTGTGTGTGTAATGATATTTTAAACTCTCAATTTAAATTCAAATTAATTTCTTAATTTTTAACTTTAAGTTAGCCGTAATAACATCATTCTAAAATATTCTCTTATTTCATGATCCATTTTACTTGTTCTAGTTAATTAATTCAACAGAAGCTTTGTAAAATTGCCAGCTACTTTCCCACACTCCTAGAGTAGGGACAGAAATTAGCCAGCTTAGCAAATTCCATTAAAAGATCCCTAATATTCCTTTGCACGAGCTGTACATGTCATTGACATGCTTCAAAAATCCCTATTGAAGTCTTAACGGTATATATTCACAGCTTTTTCGTCAATTCGTTTTGTGCTATGCTCTTCGCTTTTGCTTCTACAAAATGCCTGCCTCCCGTGACGGAATAATATATATATATCAAAGAACATAAATATATTACATATTAAATTTTTGATTAGTATGTGTAATCCAAATTTTTTTTACTGAAACTTTTCACAGTTTGCAAATTAAAGGGTTTTAATGGTAAATCTGCGTACTTAAAAATTTTAATTTTTAAAATTGAAATTCTCGAATCAAAATTCTCTCTCTCTCTCTTTAGAGTTTTAAAAATTTCTTAGAATCAAAAATATAAATCGTATGAATTTCTATTTATGAAACATTAAATATTTTAAAATTATCCGTTTCAATCGATTATCCGGATCATCTAGTTTGATGGCCTTTAAAATTCTAATTAAACATTTTATGTAGCTTTATATTATTGGAAGCAAAATATTCAAATTTTAATCATATTATTATAGACGCTTTACACTTTTCCATTGTACAAAGTATTCGCTAATTATGTCCTGTGCACAAAAATTTGAAATTGAAAGTGATTAAATTTCAATTAATTATTATATTTTCTTTTTTTTTAATTGAAATGAATTATGTTATTTTGGAAACATGAGAACAAGAAACATTTGCATTAATTTTTTTTTTTTTTTTTGCATAACACATTGTTCATAATTCATGCAATATGGCGAAAAACCATTCAGTTAAAATTCCTGCAGTTTACCCCAAAATTTAATTTTATTTTCAAAAGGATTTGAATAACATAAATAATATTTTATTTTATTTCAGTCAATAAATGCAATTCTAAAAAATCATGGTCTAGATTTTACAGAATCCTTTCGACTCCACCGATCATATTCAATAAAATATTCGAGGGCACTACAACTTTTTATTTAAAAAACATCTACATGACGGAATCTAACAGAGATAAGATGTTTTGAAAGTATGCATTTCCAAATAATCACAAATTTCCTTGTTTTAGACCTATCAACTTTGTAAAAACTGATGTAAAAATTTTCTACGAGGCTCTCAATCGAGTGGTCTAAAGTTTTTATAAAATAGTGCAGATTTGCAAAGCTTATATCAGTTTTTCTTGCAAAAGAATTAAACATTTTTACAGTTTCAAGAGCATGTTATTAAATATCTATACTACTGTTATAAATGAAAAAGTTTGGATGGATGGATGGATGGATGATGTGAGTCAATCACGCCAGAACGGCTGAAGGAAATTAGATGAGATTTAGCACAGAGATACTTTATAGTCTATGAAAGAACATAGGCTAATATTTATTCCGGTTAATTAGCGGTTAATTTTTTATTAATTAAAAACTAACTTTTCCGCCAAAAAATAAAAATTATTTTTCATTGTCATAAAGGAGTTATTGTTTTATTCTGTTTAAATTCGTCTGCTTACGAATATCATCAGAACAAAAAATATAAAAAAATAAGAATACATCTGCCCGTGTTTTTTTAATCGTTTACTTTTATTTTTTCTATTTCCGGTGTTCATTTTAATATTATTTTATTATTCTAATTGAATTCTTTGTGATTTATTGTTTTTTTTTCGAGAATTTTCCGGCAGAAAGACGTTTTCATCACTGAAAAGTTTTTCTGTGTTTTTAAAATTCTAAAATCGTTTCCTGTTTATAAAAAAATAGTTGATCCATGTAAGCGCATTTATTCTTTCCAATTTTTTTTAAAGAAAAGCAACAGTCTGTAGTAGTGAAGCTATTAAGAACAAATGTATTCATTTTTTTTCTTACGCTGTTCATATTATTCTCATAATCCTTTAATTTAAAGATCTAGCGAAACTGCTAGGTTTCCTCTCCAGCTCTATGTCATTCTCTCGTTGCTAGTTAAATCACAGCCTATTTTTTAAGGAAAAAGAGTATAATTTTAATTCTTTAATTAGTTATTATTTGATAGATTTCGAAATGCCTGGAAAACGCAAATCGAATCTTTCAAAAAGGAGTAATAACACTCGGGCTATTAGAGTAGCTATAAGTCGGGAGTCGAATCCTCGAGTAGAATTTAGCAGAATTAAGCAATACTTCTAGATCAACTGAAATGCAGAAGTATGCAGAAACGAGGCGGCTACAACACGCCGAATATTTGGCTACTCGATGTGCTTCTGAAACTTCGATGCAAATTTCAACAGCGCCGACTACAGCACGCCGAATATTTGGCAATTCGTTGCGCTGCTGAAACTCTTGAAGAAACTCAACAACATCGACTTCAGCACGCCGAATATTTGATACCTCGACTTGCAACTGAATCTTTTGAAGAGGCAGAAAATCGGCGACTAGCTATTGCTGAGCTGACGGTGAAGCGAAGTCAAACGTTTACAAGAAATACGTGGTCCGCATTTAATAAAGCTGCCTTTGAGTATGATCTCTTGACTGGCTTCTCAAAATGGAGATGATTAGTGAAGAATGTAGATTTTGCAGAGCACTTCAATGGAAGGACGAAACTGCAGGAATGCGTTGTTCAGGTGGAAAAGTTTCCATACCTTAATAGAGGACCCGGTCGAACCTTTAAAATAGTTATTTTCTTAAGAGACAGCAGAATCATGGCATTTTTTGAATAATATTAGAAAATATAATTCATGTTTCATATGACATCATTTGGTGCTGACAGAGTGATTGCAATGCCAGGATTTTCACCGACTTTTATCATTTAAGGTCAAGTGTATTATAGAATTGGGTCTCTACCACCTACTTCGAACATACAACTAGGGTTCGAACAAGTCTATTTCATGGGTGACGAAGAAGCCGAAATTGAGTGACAGTCAAGGCTTATTCCAGGGATCTATAGAGAGATGATCAGTAAAATACAACGAGTACTTTACAACAATATGCCTTAGTCAGAGAATTTAAAACGGCACTTGAGAATATACCCGATGAAAGTTGTAAGGTAATAGTTCACCCCAACCTGGTGCCGCGCGTATAACATGAGCGATGCTACAACACCCCCAACCAATAACAAAATAGCAATTGTGATTTCTGGAGGTGAACAGACCACAGCTCGAGACATTTTTCTACGAGCACACGACGGCACACTCTCCAGAATCGCTGATACGCACCGGTTCTACGATACTTTAGAGCACCCGACTATATTTTGGAAAGAGCAAGAGGGGTATCAATTTGATATTCACTTAGTAAATCCAATTACTAGCCGTCCAATACCAAAAAAAGGTATCGTGTATGGACCTTATATCAGATATCGATCTCAAGTATAGACTTTATATCGGGTATTATTATAAAATGTATCGTGTATGGTTTTACGCATTCCACATGTTGTTCCGGCTAAATGACTTTAATTTACTGCTGCGGTCGGTGCAGACAACTTTTGTATCAATTTTTGGTGGATATGTATGTCAAAGTAGAAAATGAGTGCTTGAGGTACATAGCGCTTAATCAAAGCAGGCTGCGAGCCGAGAGCTACATACATTTACAGGATACTATGAGAACCGATGGTAATGCCAACCCCAGCGATTGAGGACAAATGTTAATCCTTTCCTCATAATTTGAAAATAGCCTGAGTGTCTTAACGAGTACACGCAGGACTCATTTGCGTACGTTCATAATTACGGGTGACCAGACCTTTTCATTACGTTTACATGCAATTTTGCATGGACAGATATAACTGAAGTGCTCATGGCTGGCCAGACAGCGAACGACAGACATGATCACATAGCTAGAGTATTCAATATAAAAGTCCGAAAATTAGTCGCTCTACTTACTAAAGGCCAAATATTTGGAGAGGCTCGATTCTTTTTTATACTCGACTGAGTGGCAAAAACGTAGATTGCCACACGTACATTTGCTGCTGTGGCTAAAAGAAAAAATACGTCCCAACCTAATTGACGACATTGTTAGTGCCGAAATCTCTAATCCAAATACGGACAAAAAGTGATATGAAATTATTTTAAAAAACATGATTCATGGACCCTGCGGCGTACATAATCAATCGTCTCCTAGCATAAAGGATGGAAAGTACACAAAAAAGAAACCCAGAGTGCTATTCAAGGATACGCTAACAATTAACAATGGATATCCCCTATACAGGCGGAGAGTACCCAAGCATGGTTCTAGGACTACTAAAATTGCTAAAATTGAAGTGTATAATAGCTGGATTGTTCCATATTCGCCCGTATTGTCTAAAATATTTAAAACACATTTAAATGTTGAATTTTGCAGTTATATTTAAGCGATTAAATATATTTGCAAAAGAAATGACCAAGCTATTTTTAGTGTCCAACAAGGTAAAGCCCGTATTAACTTCAGAGATGAAGTGCAAATGTTTAGGACAGTTAGTTACGTAAGCAGTAACGAAGCAGCGTGGAGAGTCTTGGGCTTATCGTTGCACGAAAGACACCCTAGTGTCACGCACCTGGCGGTTCACTTATCCAATGGAGAGCGAATATATTTTACTGAGCAGAATTTCCTAGACATAGTGGCGGCGCCTCTGAAAACAAAACTGACTGCATTCTTCCAACTGTGCGAAAATGACAATTTTGCAAAAATCCTCCTCCAATCTGAAGTACCACGGTACTATGCATGGAATGCATCTAGGAAGAAATGGAAGCGCCGTGTACTGGAAACACCGGTTGAAAACTGGTCAGGTGTGAAGTCAGTAGACGCACTTGGTCGGATATATACTGTGCATGTCAGCTACTTTGAATGTTTTTGCTTGCGAATGTTACTATGAAGTGCGGGGCCGTCAAGATTCCAAATGCTTAAATTTGTTGATTGGCAAGAGCGAGTAACGTTCAAGGAATCATGTGAGGCCCATGGGCTATTAGAATATGACAACCACTGGAACAAAACTATGGCGAAACCGTCCTTTTTCGCTTAGCAACCAAAATTTGGGATGTGTTTGCAATTTTATTGAGTACTTGCGGACTATTAAATCCCCTCCAGCTGTGTAATAAATACAAGGACGTTTCATCAGAAGATATCGTACATAGGTTTAATGGCTCTCAATGAACTAATCATTGATACTAAATAAAAAAAACTAAACTTTGATACTAAATAAAAATAAAATGATTTCCATATCTGGAAAATGTTTCGCTGATTTCGCCATATGCACATCGCAGCAAAGAAGGGGAATTATCAAGTGAAGTTGTGAAGGAGTTCAACTATGACACCACGGTTTCAGAAGAGCAGGTCAATGAAATGATACCACGATTACTCCCCTAGAAACAAAGTCTTCGAAACAATTATGTGCCAAGTAAATAGTGGAGAAGAGGGAATATTCTTTTTTAATGCACCTGGGAGTACGGGCAAGACGTTTGTGGTGAATCTTCTGCTAGCCCAACTCAGCAAAAT
Source organism: Argiope argentata (assembly GCA_026289955.1). Lineage (NCBI taxonomy): Eukaryota > Metazoa > Arthropoda > Arachnida > Araneae > Araneidae > Argiope > Argiope argentata. The sequence goes on along the minus strand of JAOUZG010036525.1, from coordinate 2,361,071 downwards.
AGCTTTGGCTGTAGCTTTCTCGGGCATTGCTGCAACTTTGCTTAATGGTGGTCGGACTGCACACTCCGTTTTCAAACTGCTGCTTAATCTTGCATGCAAAGATACCCCAACATGCAACATTACCAAAAACCGCGACAGGGGAATCTTTTTGCAGCAGTGTAAGTTAATAGTATGGGACAAGTGCACAATTTCGCACAAGCATGCATTACAGGCGTTAAACTGTAGCCTTCAGGATATTCGTAGCAACCAAGCGGTGATGGGCGGTGTTGTCGTTTCGCCAGCAGGCGATTTTAAACAGACACTGCCAGTTATTGAGAGAGGCACACCTGCAGATTAAATAAACACATGTCTTAAGGCGTCCCCTCTGTGGTCTAGAATTGAAAAGCTTCATCTTACGTGCAACATGCGCGTCCAATTGTACAACGACCGTGAATTAGATGTCTTTGCAAATAAGCTTCTGCAAATTTGAGAGGGTCGTCTAGAATCGGAAGCAGATGGGAAAATTCTATTTTCCGAAGAATTTTCCCATCCAGTGGCTACAGAAGATGAACTTATCGAGCAAGTTTTCCCGATTTGGAGGTTAATATATAATGAAGAGTGGTTATGTGAGAAGGCAGTGCTATCACCAAAGAACGAATCCATCAATAAAATAAACAAAAAAAAAAGTAGACATGAACGTTACAAATTCAAAATTATATACATCCATAGACACTGTGATGGCTAATGACGATAGTACTACTTACCCCCATTGAATTTCTCAACTCTCTAGAGTTAACAGGCGTACCTTCTCATAAGCTGGAACTTAAAGTTGGGGTTCCAGCTCTTCTGATGCGAAATTTTGATGCATCCAGACTAGTACTAGGCTTCGTATCACAGAGCTAGGTAGCAATATTATAAAAGCTACCATTATTACAGAAGCTGTTAAAGGAGACGGCGTTTTAATTCCCCATGTACCTATTATTCGAAACAATTTACCATTTTATTTCAAGAGGTTGCAATTTCCCTTAAAATTAGCTTTTTCAATGACGATCAACAAATCCCACGCTCGAACTTTAAAAGTTGCAGGCATTCATTTAGGCATTCCATGTTTCTCACACGGTCAATTATATGTTGGTTGTTCACATGTTTCAAGTGCCCAAAACTTGCATATGCTGGAGAAAAATAATAAAACATTTAATGTTGCATACAAAACGGAATTTTGTAATTTTCTCATAAATCTTTCAATTATTAATGAGTATCTGGATTATATCATATCAGGCTCGGTTTTCAATAGCACCATAATGAAACGGTTTGATAACCTTTCACGCTGTGATCAGACCATCAGTTCTCATAAATACACATCAAAATTTCCATGCGTACGAAATCGTGGATAAAAGATAGTGATTCATAAAACCGATAATCTGAATAAAAATTTAATGCATTTTCCTATCCTCCAAAATATACACATTCCAAGTTCAGCAGCTCTAAGATCAAATGGTTTAGCTAACGCAGAGCAAATGCATGCACCTAGTATGCGCAGACATTCATACATATATCTTATAAGTTGAAATTTGATGAATGAAAGCATGAATGGTAATAATCCCCTCGCTGAGTATTCAGCGATTTCGAGAGGCAATGTAGAAGTAACAAAATTTCCACGGAGATGCATTTTCCCATCTATTTAGCTGTGCAGCCCGCTATTTTCTCGTTCAGGGTTTCATCTCGGCTTTCCTGTTCTCATTCAGAACTAGCATTAGTTTTCTGTGGTTCTGCGAAATATGCAAGTATGTTTTGCGCAGCTTTTACGGATTCTTTTCGAAGCTCAAAGATGCGTGACAGGCAAAGTTTCGCAATTTTTGAACCTATTTTGATAAAAGAATCGCGCAGCGAGAGAGTTAATATGTACTGAACAGTTAGGGTTAAATTATCGATAGTATTAATAAATCTCATTTTTATTTTAGAATCGTAACAATTTGCATGTGTCATTTTTTGCTCGTTGTGTATTTCAGTTCTCTAAATTAACTTGACGCGCATTTATTAAGCATTGCAAGATAATTAGTAATTTTATTTTTAATTATTGAAAGGAGTATCAAACGTTACTCAAACGATATTTATTTTTCACATGCTTTTAATATGCAGTTATTCCACTAAGTAAATAGAATATTCCCTTATCCGCATATTGCAATGAAAGTTAAAATACATTTTGAAAATCACTGATTCAGAGACGACTTCAGATTTTCCCTTCAAATAACTGAATAAAAAAAGAAATCAGTGAAATAAATAAATTTTTATAAACATCTAACGGTTACATCACCGTTGAATGTCGAAATATGAATTCCATACAATTTTTGTGCTGAATATATAACAAAAAATTGACGCACCAAGAAGATATCATCCAATTGCTTTGAAATTTCGTATGCATAAACGTTTTGACAAGATATGCAAATGATTACATTTTGGTGTCCTATGAATGAATAGTTTGATCTCCAGCGCATCGGAACTGCGCATCCAGAAGATGTATATAAGGAGCAGTTCTTCAACGGTTGTTAAAACTTTCGGTTTGATTGTGATTCAGATTACCTTTCAACAACTTAAAAAATGTCTCGGCGTTCGGTTCGTGCTCATTACGAGCAACTGTCAGAGTTTGACAGAGGTCATATCATTAGATTGAATGAGGCCGGTTGGACAAATCGGTGGATCGCTTGTTATTTGAGTCGAAGCGGTGCGGCGATTCGAAGATGCTGGCAAGGATGGGTGAAAAATGGCAAAGTTCAGTGTCAGGATCGTAACTGTCTATTTAGGGCAGTAACAGATCGTGAGGGCAGAGTAATTGTCCGCTCAGTTGTCACAGCGCCTTCTTCCTCTCAATCAACCATCATACGTTCAACCCAAACACCAGTGTCACCATGGCCATTCACAGATGGTTGAGACAGCGAAATCTATGCTCGAGCCGACCATTACATTACCTGCTACTCAGGCCTGCACAATATTGAGCCAGTTTACAGTGGTGCATGGCCCTATCAGGTTGGAATGATGCTAACTGGGGACGTATAGTCTCTAACGACGAATCCCGCTTCCAACTGTGTCCTGACGATCATCGAAGACGTATTTGGAGACACCCAGGGCCGAGGGGGGGGGATCCTGGTTTCCCTATTGCACGCCACTCCGGGTCTTGTCTGGGGTGTCATTTCCTTTGATAGCCGGTCATTAGAGGTACTGTTACTGCACAGCGGTACGTCGACGCCATTCTAAGACTTGTTTTGCTAAAGTTCCTTTTGCAATACTCTCAGATGGTTTTTCAGCAGGACAATGCCACACCACATAAAGCACGTGTTGCTATGAACTGTCTGCAAGCTGGTTAAACACTTCCTTGGCCTGCCAGATCTCTCTCCCATCGAGCACGTCTGGGATATGATGGGAAGGCGATTGCGTCTGCCACAGAATGTTGATGACCTCGTTCGACAATTGGAGGAAATTTAGAAAGAAATACCGCAGGAGACCATCCGGAAGCTGTATCGGTCCATGTCAAGCCGTATGGCAGCTTGTATTCAGACTAGAAGAACCTTATTGAACTTGTTACTGTAACTTTGAAATAAATTATTCAATTGTTCTGAGATTTTAATCATTTATTGTTCTGTACATTGTCTTCCTGTCCACCAATTTCCGTCTCATTCGGGCAACTCCTTCTTGGTGCGTCGGTATTTTTTTTCTATATATAAATGATATTTATTCATTGAATACTATACACATATATCAGTTACTAAAAACGGCATTAGGATAATAAATTTGCGTATTTAACTGCTGTAAAGATACACCATCCATCCTTCCCCCTTAATATACCACTTTGAAGTCATCGACTATAGTGTGAATAAAATAACACCAGACAAATAACTTATTACACATTTTATTTTATTTTCAAATACTAAACACAAATTTCATTTATGATTCAAAGCTATACTATTGGCTGTTTTCATATTATTTTTTCCCGATTTTAGACAAATAAAATCTTTGTGTTATACAACTTTGGTAAATAAATTAAAAAACAAGACAGAAAAAAAAAATAAAACACGTAGTTTATCCACGATAAAAAAGATGTTTATACATTATGCTCAGGTACCGAAAAAGTAAACTACCAATATGATACAAAATGGCTATGAAAATATTCTTTGCTGTTAATATAAAATATAGTAAGAAAATACAAAGAAACGTATTCTATGTAAAAGTACATTCTTTTCAAAATAGCAGATTGGATAAACTACGTTTATTATTGCAAAAACTGAAGAAAATTAAATTTTGAAATAAACATCATTCCCCTTTTTTAAGAAATCAAATTGGTCTTTTTATAAGAAATAAATTAATGAAGTATGTCTATATCTCTTTAGCTAAAGCATTTTGACGCATCTGCAAGGATGTTGCTAGATGCTTCAATACACTGTGAAAACGATTGTTACCAGCAAAAACGTGCCACTTTGGTCCCTGCTTTGTTCATCCTCTTAAAAATTGATTCCTAAGTTCCTCATTGAAAAATTTAAGCATTCATTATACAATTTCTTATCTAATTACTTTAATTACTTTTAAAGAGGCATGCATTAAAAGATTAACAGAGGAACTGTTTTGCAAGCAACTGATGGTTAAAGCTTTTCACAGCAGGGAGTATAACAGTGCAAGATGAAAAAATAGGCAGTTTTTTTAACTCTATTCCATAACCTAAAAAAAAATGACCGAAAGTACAAAGCATTTCATTTCATTATTCTTTATTCAACAAAAAAGTAGGAAAAATATTATTAAAAATTACTCGGCTATTTTTTTTTTTCAGGGAAACCTCAGCAAATGAATAATTTTAGAATGATGAATTTTTGGATGTACCAAGCATT
>JAOUZG010036525.1:2340314-2356208 GCA_026289955.1 Argiope argentata | reverse complement strand
CATTTTGCCATGTTTAAAATTACCATTTTATACAATTTTAACTCAAATGTAGTTATTGGATGAGGGATTCCTTCAACTCAACGATATAAATACAACAGGTGGTCGATCCATCAATAATATACTAATATTATTGCTGAAGAAAACAGTAAAAGAAAAAGTAAATAAAAGCAGTTATAGACGAATTCATATTGAATTACAATGTAATATGGAATATATAGTATATAGAATAATATGCATAAGCACAGATATTATTACTGAATAATTTCTTAATTAAGTTCTTTTGGCAATTTCCAAAATAAAAATGAAATGTAAGAAATTTAATTGTAATTACTATACAAGATCAAATCCCCCAAAAGAGTCTTTAGACATTTTGCTTGCCATGTAAGTTTGAAACACAGAATTATGTCAGACCTTGTGTACTTGAAAAAATCATTTCATATCAATGGATTTCTGTTTCAATAATTTATTTTTTCATTATGGAAGTGGATAGTAAATATATCATGATAATTAAGAATAATGTTTCAATTCAAAGAATACTGTCAAAAGTTCAAGAGAATATTTTTAGAATAGTAATACACTTTCTAAAATATAATATTATTTGAAAAAAATTAAGTGTTTTTATTATTTCTAAAAATGATGTGCATAAAAATAAAACTATGTAAACAAAAATTTAAAAATTACACTTTCAGAAGTTTAACACTGCACATTTTGAAAATACAATTTATGAAAAAAAAATTAACAGTATTTCTTTTATATCTCAATTCCCAAAAAAATTTATAATTAATATGCAATTATTTGAAATATTCTATTAAATACCAATGAAATCCATAAATCAAAATAGCTGCCTTTGACTATAATAGTGACATGGCAATCAAATGTGTCCAAAGAATAATCCATAACAAATAAAAATCACAAAATAATGTACAAAGAAAATGGGAAAAACAGCATATATTTGATATTGACTCATTACAATGATCAACAAGAAAATATTTACTTATTGCTTTCAAGAAAATATTAGTTGCTAACAAGCATTTACTAAAATTATTGAATTTATTTATCATATCCTGCAAACTAATAAGTACTGAGAAATGCAGAAACGATCTACTTCAGTTACAGATTACTTATTTTTAGCTGCCTTAAAAGGAGCAACATTTTTCAGGAAACTGACCTTCCAAATTCTTCTGAAAGAAATAGCCACTTGTATTGATACTTGGTAGATTGGTCACTTACTAGGAACAATCAATTAAGTGCATTAATTAAATATGCAATTAAAAACACTTTATAGAAAATATAAATCAAAATATAATCATAATGAAAATGCAACATCAAATAAAAAATAACGATGTTAATTTTGTGTAAATTTTGATTTTAGCAAAATTAATTTTTAAAATATACAACGATTGTCATAAATCCAAAAAAAAAAAGTTTCATAAGTACAATATTTGGCAAGGTTAAACAAATATAGGAATAATATAAAAATTGTAAACCATGTAGAAATATTCATTTTTCCAAATTAATAGTTGGAATTGTCATATAAATTCACAAGGAAAATCTGAATGTTACTTAGAAATGTAAATAATATTAATAAACCTTAATCAGTGCATTTTATGTATAATAAAAGTGGTGTTTAAAGAATTGCTGTAGTGATGCTTCAAAATATTTGTAAAAACAATTGCATATACTCAGAAAAAAATTTATAATGAAAAAAAGGAGCACCAGATGTTTTAATTAACATATTAATCTTAATTTTACAAAAAAAAATGATTATGCAACAAAAATTTTGTAAATTGCTAATTTATAAAATGTAACAAAAATTTCATTCATTTATGAATAAAAAAAATTACAACAGAATAAATTTACAAAGGCCATATTTATAATATTTCCAGCAAAACGAGAGCGTATGTACTTTGTGATATGAATTAGAAAGTAAGATTTTTCTGGAAATAGAAATACAATTTAATCAATCAATTTTTTTTAAAAAAAATTTTAAACAAACAATTCTGCATAATTAATATTACAGAAAAAAATGATAATTGGTTTTTATATTAGACAATTCAGACATATTTTGCAGAATCAAAGGAAAAATTGCCTTTATTCTTTATATAATCGTACCTATCTTTTCAATAATTGTATAATACCAACTGCAATATACCATTTGGGCTTTCAATGATGAAGGTGAAGCATATAAAAAGTGCATTTTGATTGAGTAAATGAATAAGAAAAAACATTTGAGCAATTCTTCAAACATATATGGTAAAATTTAATAAATAATTTCAAGCTGTACAAAAAAATAATTGTATAACTTTGAACTTTTTTGATATTATTATATAATAAATGAAATTTTACTAATTTCTGAATGTGATATCAATCATATAAAAAGTATGCAGTTCAAATGAATAATTTCAGCAATAATCGAGCAAGAAGATATTTTTATATCATAAACGTTATAAATGTTGGCACAAAGTTTTTCTTTTAGAAGAAGAAACACATTAGGTGTAAGGAATAGCTGCATATTTTCACATGTATCGATCGATTTTAAACGGAGGACATAGTAACGACCTTACAAATATCACAATTAATCACACCTATAAATAAGTACTATTGTGCACACCAATAAATGATCAGTGTGTGCTTCTTAATCTCGGGTATCGAACTTATTTTCTTATACTTGCAATCAATGAATGCATACGAGATACAATTACGTTAGAACTAGAATCATGTTTAAAGACAATTACCATGAACCCCAGAGCTATACTTACAATCTATAACTGATACTTTAACCCTTTAAAATAGGGTTAAGCATAAGCCAGTTATACCTTTATGCACAACGAACTCAAGGATAATTGTTTCGAAGAAAATGTACACCATTTTTACAATTTTCCTCTCTCGATATAAAGTACAGATTTGCATCAAATGCCAGTAAGTACAAATTGCAGAATAATCTCGTCTTTGATTCCAAATTATGACCAGTATTTAGTAATAAACGTGACATTTTTTTTCAAAGGCTATAAAACTACTTCAAAACTGTATGTACACATAACTCAATCTAATAGCACTACTGTATGTCTAAATATATATATTCATATATGTATACATATATATAGAATATTCTTCTATGTAATATAGTGAAAATACTTGGACTCGTATAGAAGATCGTGTGACAAATAAATATATATTATAATTTTACAGATCTCCCTTATACACAGTACCACATAACTAACATGCACAACATGTTGCGAAGTGTTAAGCAACAAATCGCCACGTTGAACAGGTGGTTGTTTGTAAATCTGGGGTCTATGCTATCAGCCGTTACTGCTGAGACGAAATGATTCAGTAGACTCTAGGACAAAACGCAGCGGTTCCATCGACGTGCACATTTTGAAAGAAAAACAACAGATTACAACTTCATAAAAAATTCTTGTTTAAAAACATGAAGAAAAAATTGCACAGTAACAATACATAATAATAATCACACAAATTAATATACAACCTATTTTTAACAGTAAGAAACATTTTTGATGATGATAAACACTTTAATAAAAACATTACACAACATAAGAAAATTTAAAAGTTACCAAATTAACCATCCGATGCAGAGGATTTTCTTAAAATGTAACACGAATTTTACATTTTTCCCTTCCTTATATGTAAAAGATCTTGTTATAAAAGCAATATTCAAGCAAAAGTTCAAAAACAATATTTACTCTTATTGAATTACTCGATATATAGTGAATAATAAATACAAATATTTACTCGTTTGTCGAATAAAATCGTCACTAAATTTGAAGGAATAAATATATATTACATGGAAAAAATCCATAAATGATTTTTAAAAATGAGTTATCTCGATGGGAAACATTTGAAATTCCTTTTAAGTAAATTATAATGGAAAAAATCAAAACAACAATTATTATTATTTTACAAAGGATTTTTTTAACAAATATTTTTTCTTGGTTAATTTTTGTGTTCATAAAATTAAAATTTGAAACTGAAAGATGTTAACAGATTCCCACGTTAAACTCCATTTTTTTTAAAAACCAATGTTAATGAAAATTAAACCTTTAATTAAAAAAACTGATTTGATTAAGATAAAATTCTACTTATCTTTCATTTCAATGAAAAGAGCATTAAACTTTTCTCGAATTACATGAAGTCCAAAAAATTCTTTCATTTCAGCCTCCTTAATAGGAAACTTGATCTTCTTCCAGTTTGATTCGTAGTTTATAAAATACTATTACAAAAAGCCAATTCTTTTTTTTTCCAAAAAAATTAACAATCATTTCCTCTGAAATGTGATCTTTGCTGATGTAAATTGAAAAAAATGTCCCCTTAATGTAAAAAGAGAATTTGGCAATAACGAAGTGAACCCTAAAAAGACAATAAGAAGTCCTATCTCATATATCACCCCTACTTTTACCTCAAATAGAAACTTAATTGGAAAGAATCAACGGAAGGAAATAAAACTCAGAAATACAACCCTAATCCAGTTTAACACCGGTTCCTTAGGTTTATCTCACACGGCATAACTGCAAATGACATTAAGTAAAGATACCCCCGCTTTCGGTCCAATTGACTGTTTGGACTTTTTTTTTACCCCTCTCTTCAAGGCGGTCGATACATTTACAGCCAGAGATACAAGCAACAAATAAAACTCGAAATGTTGACAAGAAAACACCTCCGTGTCCCTGGATCTGAGTTTTATTGAGTGTTTCGGAAGAACTAACTTCGAAGAAAGGATTTACAACTGCGAGAAAATAGCCTACCCTGAAAAAAAAAAGGCAACATTTTCCTGGATTTAAGAGATCAACCGTTTATCGAGGGTTATTTCTTTCTGCAGCAGAAAAGAATAAGGAAAAATCACCGTAAAAAAACGAAATAAAAGATAACAAAGAGTCGGTGATGGGCGATATAAAATCTCAGAAATCTGGCGAATTACGGATAATTTGATTCTACCGAAAAGAAATCTTCGGAGAATGAGGTTAGATTGAGAAAAATCATTAATATTCCCACGCGTTGCTAGTAATTAAATTTATAACTCCATTAAAGCCGAGTCAGAAAAGATGCCCGAATGATTGTCGCAATTGAAAAGACTGGAATGAGATTAAATCAGTCGTTTGGTGAATTTTAAATGAGGATAGAATCAATTAGCCTTATTATTTTCTGAGACAGCTAAAACTTTCCATGTTAATGCTAATCAGCCATTTGCTTTGATTAATGCTTAATTTTTCAGCTTTTAAATGTTTTGAAAATGTTTATGAGAATAAAAAAAATCAGAATATTGTATTTTTTTACTCATACTTTGTATACTTTTACTCATTATAACACTTGTAACTGGTTTTTATATTTTCACTAAACAATGCATTGTGTATATAATAATAACATAGTAGATAAATCGTCCAGGTAAAGGAAATGTATGTTTATAAAAAAAAAAATCAGAATATTATATTTTTACTCGTACTTTGTATACTTTTACTCATTCTAAGTCCTGTAGCTGGTTTTTATATTTTCGCTTAACAATGCATTGTATCTTTTATAATAACATAGATGAATCGTCGAGGTAATGAAAATGTATGTGAGTTACAAAGAAATTTTGTATTTATGCAAGTAGAATAAATGTAGTTAACTGTCTTTGTTTAATTATATGTAATATTAATTAAATTATACACATTAGTATTTTAGCCACACGATGAAACTAATTCTAACAAACAGAGTAAGTGATTGAAAATACATCGATCAAAAATGAACGGCTTGCTTTTTAGTTTTTTTTTTTTTTAATGTTTAGTAAATGAATGTACGTTTTTTTCCCTAAACTTCCATTCAAGAGCTTAAACCAGAGTTAAACAAATATTTATTTCTGCAAGTACTAGCAAATTCATGCTGTAAGTCCAAACTTGAAGTACACAAATAAAATGGCTATTTTCTTTTAAGTACTGTGATTTAGACAAGGAACTCATTATTTAAAGAAAATGAGTTCAGACATTAGACTAAAATTAGCCCACTTCGCACATAATTTTTGAAGTACACCCTATCTCATTGGTTTTAAAATACATTTTAAAAACAGAAGGCTTCATTTAAATTTTTCTTTCAGGATACAACCCAATAATCACCAAGTCAAATTTAAATCATATTTTAGTGACAAGCTTATAATTTACATTCACAAGATAAAAATTGACTCTTTCCAGAAGAGAACGGGAGCAATATTTTATAGAATCTAGTAAAAGAAGAAAAGGAAAACAAAACGCTTTTCATTGTGTCAGAATGCATCTGTAGAGAGAGATGCGCGAATGAACTCTGTCCCGTTAATGAACGACTTTCTGATAGCACATTTGAATAAAGCTTGGGGCTTAATGACTAAATACCTCTAGCGCGGGCAGCCATTTAAGCTTTTTGCTGTTAAGTAGAATTTAACGATGAATTCTAATGGAAATAAGTTTCGGGCCAGCAAAATGGCAATCGGCAATTATTTCCTATGGAAAAATTCTTAAGACAGCTTATACAGTTCAAGGAATCGCGAAATAAGACGGCATTAAAAACGCAAATGGTTCGAAAAGGTTTAAGCAGTTTAATTGCTTGGAGATGTTTGTAGCGGCATGAATTCGCAATTATAAAGATAATAAGAAGATAGCGCAGAGTTTCAAACGTTCTGCTGAGATTTTTACGATAAACATTTCCTTTATTAAGCGTCCATTTAAGACATAAAGGCCATCCACTTTAAACACGCTCAAATAAATAATTTACATTTATGAAGTCTGTAACCTAATAAGCATTAGCTGAAATTTTTAAATTAGATTTATTACTAATATGGCTCATATAAATTAAAATGAAAAATCAGAAAAGTTCTCTCTCGTTAATTTCAGAAAATGTTTAGGGTTTTTTAGGCTTAACAAAATATTAATTGGTTAATTTCAAGTAACATCTGAAATGATAATCTGAAAATTCTTCCGAGTTATTATGAATAAAAAAATTCTTAAATAACAAAAACGAATAAAATCCTTTTGTCTAAAATTTAAGAATATAAATAATTAGTCAAAATGATAATTAAATTGTTGAAGTAGAAACAATTCACCATAACACTATATTAATTTTCGCATTAGTCATACTTTTATGACCTTTAAATTCATATCTCAAACAAAATTGGTAATAATTTTTTTTGTTATTATAAAGGCTTAGCTAAAGTGCCTTTTCCCCAAATTTTTTATTAGTATTAATTTAAAAAAATTAAAAATCACAAAGATTAAGACATTTTATAAAAATTTGCCAGCCAATATTATATCAAGTTTTCCTGTGTCGATATATGTTATATTTATCTATATTCCCACTTAAGTACACATAATTCATCGTTTTGTTTGTATATCAAGTTTTCCTATGTTGAAAGATGTTATATTTATTTATAATCCTGCTTAGGCACACATAATTTATCATTTAGCTTTTGATTTTACATCATTTTTACTAATTTCTCTCAACAATATCTTCCATCTTGTACTTATAATTGTTTTTATTTATTCATTATTTTTATGGTTTAAAAAAAAGAAATTTTCGACTACACTGAAAGATTTAATATAGATGCTTATTTTAGATTAGTGTTTTATATTTGTGAAGCACGAAAGTAACAGAAGTTAATTAACAAACTATAAATAAATACATAATTCATTCTTGAAATAATTTGAAAAGGAAAAAAATATCGAAGAAAGACCTGCTCTCTCTATAGGATAATCCATAAAATACCATTTGTTTTTATGGTTCAGATGTCTTAGATAAATATCAAAAAAAAGGAAATGAGGGTCCTTATTTAAAAGTAAGTACGGTCAAAAGTACATTAAAAATACGAAATTAATCTGTATTATAACATAAAATATATTATGAGCCAGTAAAGAAGCTTCGTCTCATATTTAAGAAGAAAATATTATTCAGTATTCTGTGTCACGGATCATTAGTTGTGCTTCTTGAGGGACGACAACCTTAAGAAGATCTCTGGATCGGAAGGTTAGGCGAGCGGAAATGTTGTTACACAAATCCAACAAATAACACGTAACAAAGGGAGAGGGACAAAAACCAAGGAATGTAATCATCGTCCGGATTATTGTGATGGATGAGGACCGGTGGTCGTTATAGGAGCTGGTCTATAACCGGATAGAGTAAGGACATGTGCTCGGCTCCTTTGATGGGGAGTTTGTTGATTGAGTAGTGATGGATCATTTCGGGTATGCTGGAAAATGGATTGCTGAACTGTCCCAGGATGAATCGACCGTCGCTGTGGACTATCTTCATGTGCATAAAGCCACGGGCACTCCTGAAAAGACACCCAACAAATGTTCAGTCACACAAGAGGAGGAGAAAACAAGTTGCAAAAAATAGCATATGTATCATAAATATTATAGTAACAACAATGACCAACAACAATAAAAAATAGCAGATGAGTCATGAATATCATAGTAGTACTTCAGAAAACACCATCATATTTCTTGGGTTACAAACTCAAGAAATGTACCTGTGATCTCAGGAATAACATAATAACTGACTAGCAGGCGGAAATGGATAAGTCATAAATATTATGATAAAAATTTATACAGCATTCAAGATATATACTGAATTATATCTGCAAAGTAAGAAACAACGACGCACATAAAGCAAAAGAAGCAAATGTTGAAGTTTTTTGAAGAAGGCAGATTGTTGTGGATATTAGCATACTAATATGAACAATCATAACAACAAACATATTTAACAATTACGATTTTTTTCAAAAAGAAGAAAATTAAATATGACACATTCGATTTCAGCATTCAGATTTTTTTAGATTATACAGCTCACAAAAATTGTGGAATTGTCTAGCAGGGGCGTTCGTTGTTGTCATTTTATAGAATTTTTAAAGCAAGAAAATGTATTTCGTTATCATTTCAGAACAACAACTTTTAATTTTACCATTATAAATTCAACATGTGTATCCTTTTATTAACTTTTATAACTAAAAAAAATATTAGTTTAAAGAGAACACGATTCTTAAAAATGATGTAGTGCGTTCGATGTTTTATTTATTAATTTTCACTAAAATAGTAATCGGATAAATATGCCATGATGAACCAAAAACTTAAACTTATAAAATAGAAGAAAAAAAATCATTTTACTCGCTAAACACTGTTAATTTCCTTCAGCTGGAACTTCTTGGAACACGGTGAAAAGCAGATTTCATCTACAACCAAACACAAAGCGACATATATAAACATAAAAAAAGTTACAATAGAATAACACGCCATGCTCCATTATAGCGATCAAAGTATTTTTTTCCCCTACCTAATATGGAAAGCTAGAGAAAGGCGTGAAGATGCAAATCTGAGCTGGAATCTCACGGTCTGTTACGTTTTCTCGCAAATTACGAAATCCAAGATTCCCTACAACCCCTGCGCACAATACAGAAAGGAAACAATGCCTAAAAAAAGGAGGGAAAAAAAGAAAAGAAAAAGCAAGAACAGTAGTAGACGGGGTGCCAAATGCGACGAATTGTGATTAATGACATCACTTTCAGCATCGCGAGTAGCGCGCGCGAGGGTTTGTCTTTTTAAGCCCACCCCAATCTATCCCTCCCACCAGCGGAGATTCCTTTTTTTTTTTCTCCTTGTTTTATGTAGACGATGAATGTAGCGAGTAGCATCGTGGATCGAGGTTCGTGTTGATTCAGCCGCAATCCCTGTTTCTTGTCAAGATGGCTGATCGCTACTTTCCCTCTTTTCTTTTTTCCATCTTTCTTTTATCTTAGAGGCTTAGAAAAAAAGAAGAAAAGAAACCAACCGGGAAATCTACTTCTTTTCTCTTATATTGACGGATTTTTTGCCATAAGAAAAGAAAGTCAATTCTTATAACATCACAACCAAGACAACAATAATGCAGTCGGCAGATGGGAACTTTTACATGCAACTCAAGTCCAAAGAAGGCAATTAAAAGTTTTTCCTCATATGCAAAAATCACATTATTTAGCTAAGACAAAGATACATTTCTAAATTTTTGATAGAAGCGCCATAAAAGACAATTCAAGATGATACCACATAAAAGCCAAGGCAGTGAGCACCATTACGATAAGCTAAATAGTTCTGAGTAAAATAATTCTATAACAATTAAAGATAACTTTTGAGGTTGAAGATAACACGGGATTAAAAATTGATATTAAATGCCCTAAAGCACGTTTAAAATGAGAATTTTACGATTTCATGAGCCTTACATAAAAACTAAGTATTATATCCATATAACCAGTGAATGCAGTGCCAGTTTCAATGGAGCTATTACAATCCTAATTTTGTTTTGACAACAAATCATTTAAAAAGCTTGTAGATTGGATCTACATGATGAGAGAATAAAAAAAAAAACTTAATAAGCTGATTGATTTGTTACTAATTCTAAAGTAGGCTTGTGAAAAGCAAAAGTGTTGCAATTTATTTAAAATACATTTTTTTACTATTGCATCTTTATTGCAGCAATTACAATCCAGAAACAAATACATTCGGCTGAACGCTTTATGAGAGTTTCAAAACCTTACTCAAGACTTTTATAGTTGGTTGGGTTCCAAGCAAGAAACGTTAGGAATCTCGTAAAATTAACCCTTTCATTCCCATTGTAGACTGAGCGCTACGTAGTACTAAACTGGGCATATTTATTAGATATTTAATTTTTTTGTTACATCACCGATAGAATAGGAAAAATGAATGTTTATTGCAATAAAAAAACCATATATGGCAGCCCTATTCACATTAATAGTATTAATTCGGCTGTAATTTCCTTCATGTTTTCGAAATTATCGTTATCTTACGTAGAAGTGTTAAATATACGTTTAATTTATTGCTATTACCTAACAATAAATAGCTTAAAATTTTCAAAATTGGATTCAATTGACAAGGAAGGGTATGCACATTTATAACTATTACATTTTAAAGCAGTGCAAGTTAATATTTAGCGTAAAATGTAACAGCTCTGTAATTTTGTAATTTCTTTAAAAATGACAATATTAAAATTTTTCTTTCTATAATGTGTTGTATTCCATCTAAATAAGCATGTATTATCGGCCGCCTCAGTTGTGTTGCGTCAAAAAAATTTAGGCATGAAAGGGTTAACGTTTCTGTTTAATCTGGTGAATTAAAAAAACACTATTCTGAAGATTTCACTTAGCATTTGCACCATTATAAACATAAATTTAATTATTTAAGAGTGCCGTATACAGAAAAAAAACTCGATGTCGACGAAAGCGCCTCCTATCGGTGGGGGTGATAGGGCGGTGACTAAGCTAACGAAAGAAGCTTAAAAGGTTTGATTGACAAGCCGAATAACACCCAACCAGAAAAGAGTTCCTGGTCCCCAGGAGATACTGCTGTGTGGAAGTGTTACATTCAGAAGGTCATTTGACCCACCCCCAATAAAACTTGACCTTTCTCATTGTAGATGCTTCTCGGAAACTGACGCCGTTTTGGGGGACATCACCCCCCACTCACACAAACCAAACTTGTTTGGAAAAGATACTTTTTGAGCTGGATATTTTAGATTCTCTCTGCTTGCACAGAAAATCGTACTGAGGGCAGCGGGAATGTTAGAAGGAAACTTAGAACATAGAATTCATCACTGATTAATTATTGAAGCACTTCGAGTTTGGGGCATTTAATTAATTTTCATAATTCTGTTAATATCGTAGAATCCTGTAATTATGAAGGAGTAATTAAATAATTTAATTATTTATAGAATTTTATTTGACACGACTTTATTTTTAACACTTATTACGTTTATTAATTTTTCAATCCAGGAGAATGGGCAAGATCTACTTGTATGAAAATGTAAGACATCGGACTCATTTCCGAAGAATAGGTTCAATCCTTTATCTCAATAGTTTTAGTACTAACAGTGAATTTTAATAAAATGTTCCTTTTTTAATTTTTTAAATAAATTATTTATTTAAAATATATATTGAATTGTCTTAAATGAGAAAGGAAATGAAAAAAAAAAATTAAGTTGTATTTTTCACCTTGTGCAACATTGCCTGGTGTTTCTGTGTAGCTGGGATGCTCCAGATTTCTGCCTGATTTTCGCAAAAAAGAAAATATCCTAAATTTTAATTAAATGGCACATTTGTACCACATTAAAAAGAAAAGATAAATATATTTAATTTGGAAATAACGTTAGGAGGAATTCTATTCATCAGCTTTCCTAAACGTGGGATATAACCAACTTAATACAATTTATATAAATTGGAAGGGAAAATAATGAATTAAATTGTAAAATGCACATATTGGATTGAATGACTCATGGTTTTGAAAATTTTTAAACCATTAATTGTGTGATTATTTCTAAATTTATTTTGTTTTAATTATTTATTGGATTTTGAAAGTACAACCATTCATCTGCTTAGCCAGGATTTGTTGATATATTTTGTATCAGAATCTGGAATATTTGAGATTGAAAATTCGTCTAATATTTTTTTACTTATAAATAAAAAAATAATATGGAAACAATAAAAAGAAGTTAGACATTTTTCAAAAAATGAATCTAATTTCTAAAGAATTTGTTTCAATAAAATATGGTTAATATGGTCACTAACATTAAACACAAAGAAACAGAAAAAAAGAGTAAATAACTGCAAAGCTTTCTCTCTCTGACATTCATCATGAATCAAGACTGTTCCGCATTTCTGGAAGCTTGTCAGCAATTTTGTTTATTTGTATTTGTAACTAAAGGTTTTTAAAAAGTTGTGCGAGATTCAATTAAATAATTTGGTAGGAATATTACTTCGTACGAAATAGAAATTATGATTACTCCTATGTCACCAGGAATTGATAAACAAATAGTTGTAAATTATATTGTTACACAAATGCTTACACATAAAAAAGTATTATTTTTTTGTCATATAAGAAAAAGTTATCATAAAAGCAGTGACCAACTTAGTTTTAGTTAATTTTTATAATTTAGATTTATGGTTGCTAAAATTTACTTGTTCTTGATTGCTTACTCACACGAGTATATTTAACTTCAAATTCTATGAGATATTCAACATTTAATACTTTTCTAAAAACCGTATACCATTCCGCATTTTGTGCAATGCATCTCTTTTAATTTTCAATATTCTCAACTGAAATAGGAACTTGAAAAACGAAAGTGTTTAAACTTCAACTAATACATAAACTTTCTCATTCAGTATTATTTATACGCAGTACAGATAATATTCTAATCTAATATTAATTAATTTTACTAACATTGAGCCTTATACCTCCAATAATTTATTACATTAAAGAATAACAAGATTTTAAAACTTTATAAAATTTACAATGCTATAACTTGACGAAACTATTAACAGCACAAAATTAATTTTTGCATAACAATAAAGCAAAAAAACCCCTATCTTTTTAATGATAACTCAGTTTTCTTCATCAATATTTTAAAGGAAACATTTTTGATTTCCAATCAACTGAATCCTTCACTAAAACTGAATAATTTATGAATTTTGAATATCGTTCTTCTGCAAAAGCTGACGAATTTAGACCACTTCATAGACGGTCTCAAAGAAGATACGCTACCAGGATTCCTCGACGGCGATTGGATTGATTATTGATTATGGAAATATTGATTGATCTAATATTGATATGTAAAAACTAACAGATCTGATAGCAGAAGACAGGAAGTTTATTTATTTAAAACTCGAAGTATGAAGAGTATTTTTCAGAATATGATTCCTTAGGACAAAAGGACTGTGTAAAATGTAAATTTCATATTTATTTATAAGAACATTTATTGACTGAAGTCATATAAAATATTTATATTTGCATCATTTAAATGTTTTGAAAGTAAAATTAAAAATTGAATTTCACGAAAAATCTGTGAAATTTCTGTTGAATAATTCTTTAAGATGTTATGAAAATTACAAAAGATTTAAATGAAATCTGCTATGCATATTTCAATGTATCGTGTCAGAACATAATTTCTTGAACGGCCAAGCACCACGGGCTCGTTCAATTTAAATTATATTTTTATTCATTTTAATGGTTTCATTGAATGAGTTCCTTTAGTATTACAAACGATCCAAAAAAACTTTTTCTCGCTTTTATTGTTTAAAAATATATAATTTCCTATTCATTACATTTCATATAATCACGTGCTCAAAATTACGTTATTCTAGGTTTTATTGGCTGTAGTCATTAATTTATTTTTTTTAAATTAGAGCTTTTGTAAATGCTATGGCAACGCATTATTCAAAGCTGATTTTTCGATATGCTCGTGCGGATAATAAAATTTAAAATGTTTATTTGTCACCTACGGATTTTTGTTGACACCAGAAAACCTCATTCCCAAAATATGTTCTGACATGATAATAGTTATTCTGCAATGTACATACAATTTCATTACTGAACGACTCTGCTTTCAATTTTCATATTTAAAAAAAAAAGATGTACTTGATTTCAAGAAAAAACGTTTATATTAATTACAATTTAACCTCTTCACTCTAATTTATCGTGTAAATTTTAAGCACTCTGACGACTTTGAAAATGAAAGGTTTTTTTTTGTGTGTATGTGTGTGTTATATGCAGCTGGACCTGCACTTGAAAATAATATTTATGATTTTTATTAATGGTTGTTTTTCATCTTTGCTTATTTTCTAAAATAAATTTTTTTAAAAACTTTTATTACTTCATCCGGAGTAATATTTGCTGTGTATTTTACTTCTGAAATTCTATCACTACCAATTAGCCCGTCCGGAAATGCTGCTAAATATGCAAAATTCAAATTCTTTTACAAAAGTTTACTAATTTTATTTTCAGGGTTGCGGTAGTATTCGCTGAAACGAGTGCAGATTGTGAAGGGGCAGATAACCACAGCTGTGATGGTAAACAAAACAAAAACGAAATGCAGAAAGAAAATGCTTAGAGGGAAATTTGAAGACGGGGTGAAGACCAGATAATAAAAGTATCAATCCATCACGTGGTAAAAGGAGGGTTTAGTGTGTATTCCTCCGCGAAAGGGAGGAGTTAAAGGAACTTTAGGGGGGAGTTCAAATTATTCTTCCAAGTTTAAGTATAAAATGCTGTTTTTACACATTCTCCTAATTTCTTTTTTTTTTTAAATTATATGTATCGGAAAGAAGGTACCAAAACGAATGTATTTCAGTTGCTAGTTTTATTTTATTTATGACAGATTTTTTTAAAAAATCGTTTAAATGGCGCCCTTGACATTTTTCAATTTTTATTAAATATTTAAAAATATTTTGACACGCACGAAAAAAAAATTCCTTCGGGAAAAACCTGAGTTTTTATTCCCTCTTGCGATGGCAGAATGACTTCATAATAAAGACACCATAATAACAAACGAAACACGGGACAATATTTTCCCATACGATAACATTACGTTTGAAAATTGTAGGTGGCGTGTATACGGCACTCTTAACGGCATTAATAAGAGTGTATTTTATTTCCCTACTCAGATGTATAGTAGAGTAATGTTCTAATGTATTAAAATACGTATATGATCTACGGACATATAATGGAGGAAGCATATTAAGGATTATATCCAAAAGACAACTAAATAATCGTTTTTCCAAAATTTTGAGAAGTGAAATAAGCTCTGTAATGAGCCAATAGTAGTGGTCGAGATGATTGCATAAGATATTTTCAATTGTCTCAAGAGAAACAAAATGTAGACTAGCTTCCTCTGAAAGTACCCCAGGAAAGCAATCTACTCCCGTATGTAGAGGATAAATCAGATTTCAACCTCATGAGCTAAATAGCCGCTCTGAATAATTTTGACTAATAAAAAACACCTTTCCTTTATCAACTAAATTAGCAAAAAGGTTTCATTAAAAGTCGAAATCAAAAGGAGAAAATAATTATATTATATATATATATATATATATATATATATATATATATATATATATAT
>JAOUZG010036525.1:2302007-2313771 GCA_026289955.1 Argiope argentata | reverse complement strand
TCAATTATTCACCCATCTGCTCGAAATAATCCGAAATCATAAACTCCGAATGAAATGAATTTAAAATGAAAGCAGTTTTTATTTTATTTTAGAAGCATTTTAAAATAATTAGACAGAGATAGAGATTTAAAAACATGGGAGGGACTGAAATAAAACAAAGCGATTTGTTGTTTTCGATAATCAATTAGTCATTACTGACGCATTCCAACAAACAGCAAATAGGAGCAAGACTGGAAAATGTAAATCAAATAATCGACTGACTTGTTCTTCGATAGAATGTTTTTTTCCCTCACTCTCCCGTCGATTCTTCATAATCCATTTGCTAGGAACAAATTACGATTGGTTCATCAATCAACGACGTGAAAAGAGAGGAAAAAGAGTGAAAAAAAACCTCTTTTGGCTTTCTCTTTTTCTTTTCTTTCTTTTTTTGCTGTCCCTAATACAAAGTTTTTTTTCTTTGATTTTTATTCTCTAGTTTTCACCCCTATTTAAACTGAAAGAATTATAAATCACTTTTATATCGGATTTCCAACGAAAATAGAATGCAGATCGGCAATATGACTAGGCAATAGCATAGAAAGGAATTGGAAATAATATTAATAATATTAAATAAATCATATTTCTAAAAAGTCTATATGAGATAATATAATCTCTTAAAATGAGAAGAAAAAAAAAATCAGGTTAAAGCAAAATAAATTTTATATCACAAAATTTTCAACACATTTCATATAATTTAAAACTTTTACCATAAGAATAACATAAAACTGCTTAATGAATGTTTTTCAACTTATTCTAACAAAATATTCGAAGACTTGAAAACAAGTTATGCTAAATATCATAAAAACACTTCGGAGAATCCTCGTACCTCTGCAAAATAGCCTTCGTTATAATCCTCGTACATCTGCTGAATGAAAAGATATACAAAATAAATTTTGTTACATTTTGAGATTTTTGTTACATTGACCTTATTTTTTTTTCATTTTATTAGACAGTTTCAAAATATTAATTTATAAGATCAAATAAAAATAGAGATGCTTCGGTTAGCAGAAACGAAATAAGCCAAGGGGGTGAGAGGTTACTTTTGCACCATTTTGAAATTCGATTTAAAACTTGCTTTGTATTCTACGAATAAAAAAACTATTCTCTTTGTTGTACACACCAAACCCACATGGCAATAGTTAATAAGAATTATGCTCCTCTCATACAAGAATGCTAGATAGAACGCTATAAATCATTATTTTTGTGGTAATTAAAATTCCTTTCAGATATTAAAAGTAGAATTTTGGGTGACATAATTTGAACAAAGTAAAAAGGGCAAAGTTTCACTTTAGAAATGTATGGGCGATCATTTGGATTCAAAGAACAGTCAGAAGAATTATATCAAAACAACTGCATTCAAATATATACCAAGACTTGTCATTTTTGTATACAAGTGTCAATGTTTGATCATTATACTTATAAAACATTTTTCAGAAACAAGCAATCGAATATTAGTTTAAAAGAGTTGTGTCAAAATAAAACCTAAACCTTAATTATGGAATAACAACAAATTTTTATAATTTCTAGTTTTTAAAAAAAAACTAAAAAGATTTTAAGATTCAAATAAAGCTATTTACATTAAGAATAAACATACGATATAATAATGAATATAAGCGTATGAATGTCAAAAAATTGGGATATTTAAAAATATATAGAGTAAAAATGTATTCAAATAAGATTATAATATACCTTCCCAAATTATTGTAAAGATTTGGTAAATCTACGTTTAATCGATTCTCTATGCAAGTAAAAACTGGGACGTGCAATGATCTGCTATTTATCGTCAGCATAATTTATTTTAAATAAATATAAGGAAAGAAAGATTCTACTTTTACAGTATTGCATACGAATATTGCAAATTATCACAATATTCTCAAGAAATTATAAAATAATTTTAAAAAAATACAGACGCTTCGACAGACACCTCACAACAATTTCGCATTTATCTGCATAATTAATCAGATCTTTCGTCTTGTCCTCTGCAGGACAAGCAACACAGAAGACACAAAAAAAAATGAAAGGAACAGAGAACATAAAGGAACTCAACTAATTGCTGAATAATTTGTTTGATTTTCAAGACAAAGCAATAACGTATTCCAAGCTTTAAATAATAAAAAAAATTCTGCAAACTGATTACCTTCAAACTGAAAGGGATAGCAAAACATAAAAAGAATGAAGTTAAAATAAATTGGGCGAAGAGTCCAAACATCTGTGGCGGGGATGAACAGAAAATACTCTCTAATTAGCGAGGAGTCCGTAATGTATTGAGAAAAGCGAAGAGGAAGAAACTATGACGAAAAGAAGTTGGGCAATTTAGAGAGGTAAATATTTCTAAAACTATCACATTCTACTTTTAAAAAAAATTGTTACACGGAGTAAGTAAGTAGCCCAGGCAAAGTTCCGCTTAAGAATTTCGAAGCAACTCATTAATTAGCTAGGCACAGATTCGAATTTTTCTTTCTGCCTTCCTTTGCTGACTAGCGCTCACTCATTTTGGAGTAGTGGAAAAGTATTGCGTTGGATTCTTTCACAGGTTGATTATGAGCCTGGCTGTCAAAGTCAAACGGAGGAGAAAATTTTATTATTAGAGAGTAAAATAATAGCAGTGGATAAATGAGGAGAGCATGGGGAAAAAAAGAAACAGCGAAATATATCACAAGCTTTTAAAACTTCAAAACATACCGTAACAATTTCGCAGAAATGGTCCTTTTCGCATTCCAACTTAAAAAAAAAAACTATAATTTATTAATATTAATGAGCTTTTATAATGAAACGGAATCAAAGAAAGCAAAAAATTCCAAAAATTTTCCTTAAAATAACATTTTGGTTGAAAATGTATTTTCTGAAAGATATGGAGATGGTAAATTATTACTAATAAATGTTTATATTTTTAAAAACTCTTTTGTTATTAAAAGTCGGATTTCAGATATAATTTAGGTTTCTTTATGTGCGTGTGTTTTAAAAACTTACAGATCATTTAAATATGCGTGTAATGTTTGAAGCAAATTATTTAATGCCTTCATTTTTCAAATTTTGAAGAATTAACTCATTTAAGGTTACAAAGAAAACTTGGAGTATATTGTAGTACTGCATATATTAACAGAATACCAAAAAAATTATGTATTACAGACAGTAATTTAGATAACTTTTAAATAGGTACATATTATAAACTTGTTTTATTCTTCCATTCATATAATTCAATTTTTACATACAATATTTTTTATAAAAATGAATTTAGATATTATAACACCATTATTTTTAGATTGCAATGACAAAGATTTGCAACTCTAAAAATAAATTTTTTAAAAATAAATCTCTCTTTTTTTTTATTATCATTGCAATTTAAAACCGGAAAGGCTTTGGTAATTCAGAGAGTAAGGTCTGTCGAGATGAATGAGACAAACAGATTGCCAATTGAAATTTCCACTGAAATATTAAATAGATTATGGAAAATTGTTTTAAGTTTATCGGCAATTTATTTAATATATAACGATTCGAACACGGTGGCACATTCAAGCAGAAAGTTAGATCCTTCATTCTTAATCGAACAAAAAGACCATCAAGATTAGAAGCAGAATCAGCATATTTTACACAACAGATGATTAAAAAAAATTCAATGTTATACATCAGATGATAAAAAAAATTCAATGTTATACATCAGATGATTAAAAAAAATCAATGTTATACATCAGATGATAAAAAAAATCAATGTTATACATCAGATGATTTAAAAAAATTCAATGTTATGCATCAGATGATTTAAAAAATTTAATGCTATACGTCACATGAATAAAAAAAATTCAGGAAATATAATTCTTTACCTTGTAATAAAAGTAAATAAAATGTATATCGAATTTGTTTAATTATTCTTTTACGTTTTTAAATGGGCGTAGTAGTATACGGAAATAGGGAACAATTCAAAATGTACGTTTTAAAAAATAGTTTTCACAAGACTTTATCAATTTGTATCAACTTTTTATTTGTAACAGTTGTAAAGATGTAATAATCGAAAATTAATTACTGCACTATTAGATACCTGCTGTGTAAACGGATTACTATAGTTCCCTTTTTCCTCAACAGAAATTATATGCTTCAATATAATCTGTAATACAGAATTCGGAATCCATTAGGCCTAATCCAGAAAAAATACAGTAATTTAGTTTCTGATATCATAAACAAAGTTTAATCTTAATTAAAATTATTTTTGTAGCAAAAGAGACTTAGAATGTAATAATTATTATAGATATCACCACAATTCAAATATTTTACTGGAATTTGCCTTATATTATGCTGTACTACACTTTTTATTAATATTTTACAACTGAAAATCCTTTTCCAACATTTAGCTAATAATAACTTTTAAAAGAGTTTCAACACTTAAATTCATGCACTCTTAGATATAAATTTAATATTAACTGATCATGTAAAGTTGCAATTCCCTCAAGCAACAGTCTCTATTTTCATTCATGACACACATTATAAGTAGGATATACATGAATAAGAAATATAAGCAACTATATATAGATTGCAAAACAAAAACTTCCCTAATTCATAGCTTGCGAAATGATTAGGTTTCATTAGGGGAATAAAGAAATTTATTCGAGGATATCGAACCTTTACCAGGATAGATGTTTCAATTACCTAATACCATCCCACTGATAAAAATCTTGAAAGAGAAATGGTACAGCTACCTAATCCAAATTAGAATAGCAACGGAGGCGAGCCGCAAGAATGCGAAATTAATCTCGTTCGGAAATAAAGATAAGAAGAAAGGCCTTAACCAAATGAATAAATAAAACGAGCCCCGCAATCTATTTCTTATCTGGAAGAAAGAAAGAAAAAGCGAGCAAGGAGGAATCAAGAGACCGCAACTGAAGTCACAATGCCAACAAGACGCGAGGAAAAGTACGAAAGGAGATAGAGCGGGAGAGAAAGGGAGACACACATTAACGTGACAAATAATGCAAAGAAAGAAAAGGCGACGGTAATGGAAAGAAAAAGCATCAATGAAGAAAAAGCACGGGGAGTGGAAAACCCAGCAAGAAAAGATACAGTAGTAGAAGCAGCAGCAGAGATAGATAAAGCTCTTTTCTCTTTTTCCCGGGCATCTCTGGCACAGACGAGAAGGGAGGCTAATTGCATTAGCGTGTTCGGGCTTGTACAGCGGAATCGGCACCAAGAAAAGGCCCGAACTAAATGGAGGGTAGGACGGGAGTTGCAGGATATGTTTCCCATAGAACTGACACGGAGACGTTCGGATGCGACGATAAAGAACCCACCAACTTCCAGGCCGCTTACGAAGATTAACTTGGGTAGCTTATTAGACGAGAACTGCAATAAAACTCGAAAAAGTAGCTAATACGGCAGATTGCGCTTCTTGTTTTAGCCAGTGAATGGGAAAGAAGTATTGGAATAAATGTAGCTTGTTGGAGAACTAGAATCAGAGAATCACTGATTGGTAATATTATTCATCGACCTGTTATAAGTTCAAAGTATTATGAGTGTTAGAAAGTACAGGCAATAGCAATTTTAATGGAAATAGGACAATGATAAGAAATATAATCAGGATGTGGTAGAAAAATCACCAAACTCATTCAAAATGTACAGGTTTGAAAGAAAGCAAAACACAAATCAATTTGATGAAAGTAGACATAATTTTAACATATTAACGACTTATTATACTAATTAGATATTTTCTAATAAAATTGCATTTCTTTCATTTTGAGAAAGTTTATCATTATCGATAATTAAAGCATTTATAAAAATTTAGGATAAAATGAAATAATATAAAAGAATTTCATAATCATATAATGAACAGAAATCTAAAGCTTTGAAACGACGCGAGTTGTTTAAAAACAATTCCCCTGGGATTGTTAGAAATTTATTATTGTAATAATAAATTTGTTCTTATTTTTTATTGCATTTATTTTTGTAATAATAAATTTCTGCGTAAAGGATATAAAATATACTTTTCTAGATCCTTTTGTAGAGTAAATAAACCCCTTAACTAAACTAAACTAAACTAAAATCTCGAAGTACTTTTGTAAGGGAAAAGGTATATCTGAAACGTATGTAACAGATAATTTGTAATATTTTAAGCTTGAGTACAGATTCCTTGAAACGGTTTTTATGCAATAAAAAATAAGAAAGAAACTGTGTTAAATAAAATTTCAATTTTTTCGGATATGTAAACAGGTAATTTTACTATGTTTAAGATTGATAAAATTTTATTCAAGTTTATTTTTATTTATTAACAAAAGATGCTCAACTTTTTTTTCCATTTTTATTAATAAAACTTTTTTTTTTGTAAAAAATATACTTTTTAGATCCTATAAGTTTACAAAGTGGGTTATGTGGACTTTTCAAGTTGGCGGATCAAAGATGAAAAATTTCATATATCAAAGAGTCCCCTCATTTTATTTGACAAAAGTATTATCGCATTCTTTCGAAAGAAAACCGAAATCATGTAATACAATTTCAAGTACTTAAAGCAGTTTTTTTCCCTTATGAAACCCTAGAAAGCAGTTTCTTTATTCTTCCAGAGGTCGAAGGAAACAAAGAAAAACGTAATCTAATTTTAAAACAAGGCAAAAATAAAGTAGATATTGATGGCAGGAAAAATAACGGATAAAGAAAAAAAAAACGTACAAACACAGAACTGAAGTGAACCAATAGCTAAATTCGAAGACCGATTTCAGAAGAGGACGGAGGGAGAGAGAAAGAATGAATGAATGAAGAGAAAGAGCGTATCGATTTCACATTTCCATACTTTTACAAACTTCAGCGGCAACACAAAATACAAAAGAGGGTTCAGAGGTTTAAAAATAAAAATACATTCTTTGCTTCCTCGTATCGACTTTGGAATAGCAATGGCGAGCGGTGAAATGCTATTTGCAAAGCGGCAAATGAATTTGAAAAATCGGAGAACTTAATGTCCTGTTAGTTTTTTTGAAGACTGATATCTGAAGAATATACAAGAATAAAACGCGAACTTCAAATGGTAAAATATAAGTTTGACAAATATTGATTTGCACTTTTAAAAAACAATGACAAATTTAATGATACGAGAAATAAAAAAAATTCCTATTTCCTTAGCGATTTTAAAAGTTTATCATAATTTTTACATAGAAAAAGGAGACTATGTAGAAATTATTTCTAACAGATAGACTAATGCAAATATAAGCAGGAAATAGGAGTGCACTGTTCCTTTCCAGTCAGAAAAACAGATTCTAGAGATATGATTATTTATAAATTGAAGAGGATACTACACTTTCAGCTATGGGATATAATTCGAATCATTAATTTACGAATAATATTTGAACGGATTTTGGAAAATTCCTTTTAGACTTTTTGATGGTGATTTTGAAGAAATAAGAAAGAGTTTCGTTTATTTAATTGAAAATATAAAACCAATATTTAAAAAAAATTGTTAAGTTATTGTTCTTTCTTCCGATCATTAATACACAACATGGTCATTACATACGAAGTGATCCCATATAACATAGAGAAGTATAGCAAACTAGATATTATTTGGACACTACCTAGATTAAATATGGAGAAACAATGATAAATTTAATGATTTAAAGGTTACAGTTATTATAGCAGCGCAAATGCAGAGAGCTAACAGCATGCTAAGTACGAGTACTCTCAAGTCTTGTTCACATTGCTGGAGAAATAGTTGGTCAGAATCCAATGAATAACGCTGTCCCCTTTATGCAAATGATATCATCCGTCAACTCATTGCCTTAATGTCCGAACATTTATCGACATTTACCGAAAATGGCAAGGCCTTATCAACGGGCACGACAAAGGATCTCAGCGTTTCCATGATGGGAAGTGCAGCTTATATATCGCTAAATTCTTTACACCTCAAGTAGAGGGAAATTGGTTTTAATGATCATGAGAATCTCTCAGTCCATATAGAAAATTGCTAAGAATTACTTCCAACAATAAATGTAATAGAATGAAGTATAGAGAATGCTTATAAAATATTTATAAACAAACAGCCGTTTTGATAGTCTATTTAGGAAAATCGTAAAGTAGATTTAAAATATGGAAAAAGTATTTCAAGCTCAAATATATTGTTATCCAAATATATACTGAATCGGAATTATGATGGTAATTAAAATTGCAAAATGCTTAAGTATGAAACACACCTATTGCTAACGATTTGATAGGCAAGGAACAATTATATTGAACAATAAAAAACACATCCAAAGAAATAAAAAAAGTTTACACATTATCTTTTCTCCATATAAATGTAAAACTAGAAGCTAACACCAGATACAAGAATTTTAAGCTTCGTGAATGTATCTGATATATTTCTGCAATGTTTTATACGTAATTGCATTTGCAGTATTCAGAATATTTAAACTTATAAAAGACTGCGATTTAAATCCATAATTATATGTAAAATATTACACTACATTAGAAGACATTATTTTATGTAATATTTATTCCTCTAATAAATATTACTTATATTAAAAGAAATATTACACTATATTTACTGCATAGAAAGCCCATTAATGTTTTCAGTAGGGTTGGTAGTCAATTATAGTAATATCAAGATATGTTTGTACATAACTTAGTTATGCAATCTTTTAAAATTGACCAAGCTTATATTTATCTAGACTAAAGAAAATATGTATGTGTGTTTTGGCCCTCTACTGACTAAACCCTACTACCGAAAGCTTCAAAATTTGTCACATTCATATCTAGAAGATTGGTAATGCGCACCTCGGAGTAATTACCCATTCGAAAGAACTTTGCGTTTCACTAGGATAACTTCCGTATATATTATATTGCAAAAATGATTTTACACCAATTTAGTATATAAAAAATATATTTTAATAACATTACTTTAATAAGCCTACTTTAACAGATGGACTGCCTTAAAAAAGATACGGCAATCAGTGTTTAGAATTTCCCTAAAATTGATAGGTCTATGAATATAATGATGATATATGATATATGAATATAATGTAATGAATATAATGTATATATATGAATATAATGATAGGTCTATAATTATACTATTCAAAATTTCATAATTAGATGTGATGTTCGTAATTAGATGTTAGAAGGTTGAAGCGATTGTTTTTATTTATAAATTGGATTGTCAAGAATATATGATTGAATATGATTCCTCAGGACAAGAGAGCAGTATAAAATTTAGACTTCATAACTTTTTAGAAGTACATTTATTGACTGAAACAAGATTGAGATAAGAAACAAGAAACCTTTTTGAAAGTAAATTATAAACTGAATTTCATGACGATAATCCTATAAATTTTTATTGTATAATTCTTTAAGAAAATATATAAATTATGAAAATTATTCTGTAGCGCACGTAACATGACGCTGAAAAAGTTTTTTTTTCTTCTTTTTTTTATGAATGCAGTTTCCAGAGCTCACTTTTTTTTCTTTCCAAATAGCATGCTTGGTCTTAAGAAAAATTGCTTTTGTATTAATTGAATTTTAAAAACATCCATTTTAATTAAGGTTCAAATTTTACAGGAGCTTACAGAAAATCAGAACGATACATAGTAAAACGAACAGAAGATTTTAGGAATTCCGTAATCGCACGAGTTCTATGATTATTAGCATCTGAAACTTAAAAACATTTTACTGAGTTGAGTATTAACGGAATAAGTTACATAAAAAATTGAAATGAAAACTGTAGTGAACATTACTCACGGCCAACCAGCTGGTTGCCAACGGTAGCTAGTCAATAATAAATACCGGCACACAATGAAATTTTTTTTTCTAAAGATGGCACCAACTTTATTTGTATAATAGTAGGACGAAGACGGGCACTTGAATGAAGACTAAACATTCACTTTACTACAGTAATGTTAAAATATTCTGAAGATGAGACTCAGAAAGCGAAACGCTCTAACAAAAGAGCAGAACGTTGCTTTGTTGGAAAGATGAGTCTCGGGGGGCCCCGAGTAAATAATGAAGAAAACATATGTTTTAATCAACGCTCCTCCGCCGCCCAGTTCTATAAATATACGTGATTTGTAAGTACAACATGGACGAAGGAAATACTCTTGGCGATACAAATTGAAGATAATAGCTTTCCCTCAGTGTGAAATAGAAGGGGACCCAAAGAAGTGCGGGGGCGGGCGAAAAAAGAGAAAAGAAGAGGCGACCGCAAAAGGAGATCACTTAGAAGAATGAAAGCAAGTCCACTGGGAATCAGAGAAACTCAGTTATCCTAAAAGTTTCCCTTCAGCGGAAATTTGATCGGGTTTTTGATGCGGGTAGGAGAACAGGATACAAGATACCCGACTGTTATGGCCGATATTCTTCTTAATTGAGAAGTCTCGGCATCACGAACTACTTATTTGTCCTCCTTTGCTAGCAACGATTCTACAGAATGCAATAGGGACGACACACATTTAACTTCTAAATTTTGGGGGATGTTTATTTTTTTGTGTAGCAATCTATGAAATAAAACTATAAAAAAGAGGAATTTTCCAGATTTTTTTTTTCTTTTTCAGAAGATTATACAATAACAATTTTTCTGATCAAACAGAAAATTAAGTATATTAAAAGAACATTTTTTTGCGATAGAAAGAGCGATGTATTTTGAAACATTCATTTGCATTATTTTAAAGAATAGAAAAACTAAAAATGTACGTCCTTTCAAAAATGTCACAGCTACTTACACGAGAAGTTAAATTTTAAATGCAATTACGAAGAAATAAATAAAATATAGTTAAAGCAGAGTTTAACTAAAAATCATTTTATTTATGGGGAAAAAAATAAGCTTTCAGACTTTCATGGAGCATTTTTCGTCATCAACAATAGAAGAAATTAGGTTGATATATTAGCGGTAACGACGAAAGTTTTATTTCATAGATGTTGTAAAATAGATTTAAAATATTTAAATAAGAAAAAAAAAACTGCGATAGAAATTGGTATAGCTGAAAAAAAATTCGATTTATTTATATGATGCAAAATTTACTTTTATGCTATGATAATTTTGGAAGTTAAAGTGGAAAAATTCTACAATGAACTTGATTTTAAAAAAATGAAATTAAAGAAAAATGACACGTGAAGTATATTTCTATCCGAGAGGGTGCCAATGTGCGAAGTTCGGTAACTTTGCGCTAAAATGTATAGCTCATTGAACGCCAACACATAGACATTTATCTTTATCTTTAGTACAAATTAACAATCAGTTCATAGTTTTTAAAGTGTGTGTCCATGCGCGCGCGTGTGCGTGCGTGTGTTGAAAGTAGAAGGTGGTTTCGAAGACATAGATGATACTTTGAGTTTTTAAGTTCGTTTTATTCCATCACGGAAAGAAGGCATTACGTACAGCAAAAGCGACGAGCACAACACAGAACAACACAAAATAGAATGACGAAAAGCTGATGGCACATTTATCTCAGCGAATATATACTTTTAGATTTTAATAGGGATCCTTGACGCATGTCACTCACATGTACATCTCGTGCAAGGGAATCACTGGGATCTTTTAATGGAATGTGCTTAGCTGGACGATTTTTATCCCTTCAACCGGAGTGTTGGAATTAACCGGCTTACAGCCGATTCAGCAATTTTACAAAGCTTCTGTTGAATTAAATTGAAAATTAAGAAATTAATTTGAATTTAAATTGAGAGTTTAAAATATTATATATATATATATATATATATATATATATATATATATATATATATATATATATATATATATATATATATATACTCTCAA
>JAOUZG010036525.1:2277421-2290706 GCA_026289955.1 Argiope argentata | reverse complement strand
TGTTTATATGAAAATATTTTAAAATTAATTCATATACATAATTTCAGTGACTATAAATTTGGAGTGATTTTTTCAAAACTTTTAAAGCAAGTGCCTATGTATTAAATGGAAAAAGCGGCCGCTTAATCTGCTGAATTTATGTAAATTAAATATTTGTTCGAAAAGGTAATATAGATTAAAATTACAAAAAACACCTGAGAAATACAGATAATTACAATTTGATGAGAATATTTAGTTCTACAATTGAATAACAAAGATATATCAATTTCTATTATTTTTAATTATTAGGAGTTTTAAGAATGTTATCTTTTTCGAAATTTAATAATCAATCTGCTTTGATGTTTAGATTGTTCTTGTTTAATACATCTCTAAGATGTTTGTTAAAAATTATTAACAAACATATATTATAAAAGTTATCTTTGTTCTTATTAAAAAACACTCTCAAGTAACAGAAATAAATAAGCATTTCTATGAGTAATAATGAACACCGCTCTCAAAATGAGAAATGTTTTTTAAAAGCCATACTTGGCATGCAAGCTTTTAATAGCTGTTGAATAATAATTTTATTTCAAGACAACAACATTTTAAAAGCATACTTATAAAAGCATATATAATAGATGACAAAACAGTTTACATTTCAAACAACCAAAGGCTCTATTTTTTGAAACCTTTTAAAATGTTCATCAGTGAAGTTTTTGAAATTCTATTTCACTATTATCTGCATTTAAGATATTAATTTTAAATAATAACAAAGTCTTTGTAATTTATAGTACATTCAATTAAATGGCTAACGGGAGCAAAATTATATCAAAAATTTTAAATCGTAATGTATATAAATAATTGCAACGTGTCCTGGTTAATTTAAAAATAGAACTGCAATTTATAAGAATCAAATTACAGTGCTACCGTATCAAGAGGATTTATTGAGAAAATCAATAAATTTGTTGCTTACATGTCTCAAGAAATTTTCAAACAAAAACACAATTTTATTTAATGATTGTGGTTATATATACAGTTCGCATAACTTTATCAGAAATTCTAGACTTCTAGAACATATTTCTTAACTTATATCACATACACATAATGGAGATACGCGAAAGCAATACTGATAAAAGTGGAAAACCGAAAACTTTAGAATTTAAAACGAAAACGGTCGTTTGCAAAATAAATTTTTTCCCTCTCTAAATTCGAGTGTAAAATGAAAATCATTCAATTTGAACAAACATTAAATAACAAGTACTCACATATCGATGATCATTTTTTTTATTATTCCTTATTCTTTTGTATATCCCCTTAAATATCTCTTCTTTAAAAAAATGATATGCATTCCGAAGTTTTCTTTAAAGTTTGGCTAAAAAAATTGAAATATAATTTATTTTTTGATGAAAGAAGAAAGAAAGATATCTGAGAATCAATATTCTAGAGACGAATCATTTAAAATTTTATGAGCGTGCTTAAAAAAACGATAGGTGGGCTCATAGTTAAAAATTCAAACCCAGTCGCTAACAGAGAGTAACGCTTCATTTGAAAAGAATGAAGAGATGCACAAGTAACAGAACAAAACCAAACCGTAGAAAAGAGCAACATTTGCAGCAGACAACAACGCAAAAAGAGAAAATCCTTTACTAGACCACCGCAAAAGCCAAAGTGACAAGGAGAACTTCCTGAATATTAACATTAAAAAAAGACTTCGTTCAGTTAGTCTTTTTCCAGATTCACTTGATTCACACTCGCCTGCCCAAATTTAAAGCTCATTATACAAGGCATCAAATGTTCCAGAACAAATGCTAGAATACAAGTTCTAATATAGAACAAATGCTATAAAAGAAGTTCTAATATAGAACAAATGCTATAAAACAAGTTCTAATCAGGATTCTTGAATATTATTTTTGTGACCAAATGATAATCGGGTTTCTCTAATCTGGCACCTATTCAGCATCCGTTAGAGCTATCTGTAAAACTCTCTTCTTCCTGGGAAACCAGTCATGTAGAAAAAACAATGTTATAGATTCGTTAATAATATTTTTGTGACCAAATGATAATCGAGTGTCACTAATCTGGCACCCATTCAGCGTTCGTTAGAACTATCTGTAAAACTCTCTTCTTTCTGGGAAACTAGTCATGTAGAAAAAACAATATTACAGATTCGTAACAATATTTTTGTGACCAAATGATAATCGGGTGTCACTAACTGGCACCTATTCAGCATCCGTTAGAGCTATCTGTAAAACTCTCTTCTTCCTGGGAAACCAGTCATGTAGAAAAAACAATGTTACAGATTCGTAACAATATTTTTGTCTCAAGCGGATATTAAAAATCGATATCGCAATAAATTTGTCTGAAGAATGATTATATCTTCACCGCAATCGAATTATCATGAAATAAGCTCAGAAATCTGTATAAAATTATCTATATAAACATTTAAGTAACAAAGTGAGCATAACAGCTTTCAGTCTAAATTAATTCAAAAATATGCAATACAGTTTTCTTTTGTGTCGGCATTGAATTAAAAGAATAAA
Source organism: Argiope argentata (assembly GCA_026289955.1). Lineage (NCBI taxonomy): Eukaryota > Metazoa > Arthropoda > Arachnida > Araneae > Araneidae > Argiope > Argiope argentata. Next base: position 2,288,187 of record JAOUZG010036525.1, on the reverse strand, counting down.
CAATGGAATCAAAAGTAAATAAATCACGAATTAACTAAAACTAACCTTAAACTATCATTAACTTGAGTCTCTAGATCCTAAAACTGATCAAGCTGACTAATACTAATAAATAAAAATTACTTAACGTTGAGCGAAGGTTGTGATGGGGGAGGGTGAAGGGATGTCAGTAAAAAACATACAAAAATAAAAAGACAAATCGGGGCTGCAACAGAGAGAGAGAAAAAAAGGGGGCGTGGGAATAACGAATTACTGTTACAGAACATAATTTATAGATCAACGTCATATGTGCCCCTTTTTAGCAGATTTTTTTATCAGAAAAAGCGCAATAACAAATAGATATACAAATAAAGTTTTAATAGATTTAGTTTATTTTAGTTTGTACACTACATCGCCAAGTCAATTTGATTTATTTTTCATTGCTCATCTTGCAATAGAAAAAATAGGACACACAGAGTAATACGATATACTCATATTCTCATGTGATTATGAAAGTCATGAGTAAGCTCAGAAAAGTCATTAGAATTTCCAATTTAAAACTTTTAAATATCCTCATAGCGAAATAAAATTTAACTTGTGCATGCGGATATCTTTCATACTGTTGTATGATTGTAAATGATTTATAATGCATTTAAGAAATTCACTTTTCATATAAGATAAATTAAAGGGAAATGAGAGAGCAACAAAGATCTGATTCACAACGGAATAAATAATTGCGGCTTCTTAAAATTACATTTACAAAGACAGAAAACTTGATCAGAAAGGTAAGAACATATAGTTTTTAATTTTCGATTAATCTCTTTGAGATCAAAAGAAAAATACACAAGATTAAAAGTAAGCATAGTTTTAATATTAAATTATTTCACATGAAATATTATTCACTCACATATTACTGTTTAAATGTAACTATTTTATGGAAGCGCTTATTGTATCGGTATTTCCCAATTCAAATGCAAATGTGTGTGGGAAAAAAGGTAACGAGTAGCATTAATGTTTTCAATATTATATATATATATATATATATATATATATAACGGTTAGAAGGAGGAAACATTATTAAGATAACATAAAACACCAAAAAGGTAAAAATAAACAATAAATTGGGTCGAACATTTGAGACATTCCTACAATTTTGCGATAATAAATATATGCTAAATTTTATTTTTCATGTTGGTGTTATTTTTACATTAATGAGTTTCAGACAAACACGCACAATTCCAAAAATAGTTATTTTTAGAATGGAGGGGAGAGGGGGCGGAAACGATGGGAGAATGTCTAAAACACAAATATTCATCTATTTCTTCAGGTCGAGGTGTGTTTTTTAACATTACTATATTTTTTTCGAACACGGAATATAAAAAGGGAGGGTATGAGAATCTTATTAAATGAATCTAATTGGCTGTAAAATTTTAAGCTTTAAGGCAGGATTTAAAAAAAAAACCAAATGCGCTGTTTTTTAAAGATGCATATCATATTTTTGTCGACTCACAACAAAAAGAATAAATGCAAATTTTGAAACATTTTCGGGATGGGACACACATTTCGTTAGTTAAATGAACAAATTTGATTGGGGCCATAAACATCAATATAAATAATGCCAATGAATGACTAATAGAATTTTGTTCAAAAATATTTCTATTTTACAGTATTTCTAGAATTTGATACTATATTGACAAAAAAGCAAAAACGATTTTCAAAATTATTGATGGCAATGTCTATTTACTGTTGATTAGAATAAATTAACAATATAAATTTTTCTTTTTCCGAAAAAACCCTCCTTTTTCATAAGGTAATTCAAATGAAAATTCAACAGGAAAAATTAAGAGATTACAACAAGCACCTATAGATTTTACAATAATTACAATGTTAATTTGATGAATGGTGCTAGAAATGACTATTTTGCTATTTTTGAAAAACTGTAACTGAACCTCTTTGCTAAGAATAAATAACGGCAGATAAGAAATTTTAAAAAAAGTGAGTTGAAGCTATTCGTTAATTTTAATCAGACATCTAACTAAAAATTTTAAAGTGATCACATTAATAATTAAAGAGTTATTAAATTCCTTTCAAATTTATTCTTTCAAATTCATTTAATTTTTTTAAAAATATTTCGCTGGAATCTTGGAAAAGGATTTTTGTTTAGTAAAATTACAGATAAAATTAAATTATCAAATTACGGCTGACACGGTGACATTTTCCCATCCCAGCTTAAATAATCTAAAATAACAATAGGAAATACTGAAGGCGACCAGCATTAACAACCTTGCGTTTGAAAATTTATAGTTCCTTTGGGCATGAAAAAACAAAAGATAACTGTTTTTGAATGATTCTAAACAGAGGAGAGAAAAAATGGACTTGTTTTTTCCCTTCCTTACTTTTTCCCACAAAAATTTATTGTTAAAACCGAGCAATACTTTTTGAACTCTAAATGATACGAATAATATGGGCGCAATTTATTTTCAGATCATTTATTTCACAAACACATGTTTTGGAAATATATTATACCTTTGATATTCCGGAAAAGGAACATTCGTTTATCTGGATAAGATGATAAAAAGAAAAAAGTTAAAACTTTAAGTGAATATCTCAGACAGACGTTAGAAATCCTTCTAAACTCACTGAAAGCTCCATTAAAGGTAGAAATGCATGTTAACGTGATTAATTTTACAAAGTACAGCAATTTTCTAAAAATCTAAAAGCCAAAACTGAAATTGTTGATTAAGATTAGAGTAACCTAATCATCAATTGTAAAAATTGTAGAAACTGAATGAAACTTTCTGAATTATTATGAAGCATTTTACACTATGTCAGTTGCGCATGAGACTGCTGAGAGATTTAATTAAATAGACTTGGAACAATAAAATTGCAGTCTTCCGACATGATATTGAAATCAGTTCAAAGATAAAGCCAGGTCCTGTGTTAAAATTAAATGCATTTCTTCGGGAATTATTATAAATAGGCTTGCATAGCCATTCTATAGTAAAGAAGCTGAAAAGATTCTTTTCCTCGCTGGGAGACACCTGTTTGACCGTTATGACATCCGGTTAGCTGTGGGGTGAATTGTATGACCCTTACTTTTTATTTGTATTTGCTCCAGACGGGAGATTCTTCTTCTTAATGGGTACATTTGAACTTTCAGTCGAGTCTAGATAATGAGCCAAACGTGCGTTTTCCAGTCCTCCAAAGAAATAAATCGTATCTTAAAAGATAAAGGGTGTCAAAACCTTCTAATGTAAATCTTTCTCTATTGTGGAAAGTCAGCTACGAGGCTGGATCATTAACGGACATTCCCATGGTCAACTGCAGGCCACTAGGGATATTTTCTGAATAGTTATTGGTGATATCTTAAGTGCACCAATGGGAAAACGAGAGGCGGAGTTTGAGAGAATATAAAATGCAAGATTTTAGGCAAAAAAAAAAAATCGGCCGTAGAATTTTAGAGATACTTCGATTTTTCGAAATTTTTGTTATCGTCGTATGTAGGAAGTAAGAGAAGCTTCGTGTGAATCAAGCTTCTGATTGAAGATCCACCCGATGATTATCGGTGGATCCCTTGAGCTACCCCTGCAGTAACCGGATGCGATAACAACCTGTTAGCTTTTCTTGTGAGGTTGTTTCTCCGAAATTAATCGAGAAAGCATTCATGTATAACGGTTAACTGAGATGTAAATATTATCAATCATATTAACCTAGATGAGAGCGAGTTGTTTTTATGTTTATAAGACTGTAAATAAAGAATTTGTCTTTAAACGCTACTCTCTTATTTGATCGGACAGGATCGTCATTACATTATAAATGTGGATAAAATTATACATGAAATATTACATAAAATAAAGATACATGAGATGAAGCAGTTATAAATTTGTGTCCTAACGATACAAGATTATAAAAAAAGATTTTTCATTTATAGATATTCATTTTCCTTATTATAGAAGGACAGTGTACATTAAACCATCTCCATCCCCACACTCTACTGATAAGAAAAAATCTTCTTAACGAATTATTGGACATAGATATATCCATAAAATGCATATTTATAGAAGTTCGACTCACACTCTTAGAAAAAATCGTAACCACATAAAGTCATCTGTCAAGTATTTTGCCATGATTTTACCAACTAAAAAATGCATACAGAATTCCTCTTAGTATAATTAAAAAGGATCTGCACTGGCTCAGTGCATTGTCAAATGGCACCATAATTTATTTAGTTCGTAAATTCCGAAAATTATCACTGCAACAAATTTAACAGCTTATAGACATTTCAATATCTTTTCATACTAAGTTTATTGTACACGATAATTGTACTATCTGAAGATAACAGTTACATTTAAAGTTTGTAAATTTGCAAAACTAAAAAGAAAAACTTTGAGCAGGTCGATTGTAACAAAAAAAAAAGTTTATTCTAGAAGTGCACCATCGCTCATTACCGGGAGAAAAAAAAACAGCGATTCTAACTCGAACTTTTGAGTACCAAATACTCTGGGGATTAATTAAATACCTAATTATCTTTTATTCTTGATGAAAAAAAGTAATAATTCATATTTGTAAACACAATGAGTTTCAAGTATGTAGACGATATCATAAAGATACAAAAGCTTGCACAAATTAAATAAATAGAAAAAAGTAATGTTTGATGAAATAATATAGGAATTTCAATAACTTCATTTGAAAATCAGAAAATTTGCCGAGAAATGAAATAAAGAATAATTTAAATATCCTACAAAAATATTACGTCAAATTAGTAGAAGATTTACAAGTGACAGGCTTCAAGACTTAAATTCTTGTCATCTATGACTCAGCATATAATATTCTGTGTCAGCGACTGTACATGCAATATTTTCTTCAGGACGATTTATTAATTCACCAACGGCAATTATTTAAAACTATCTGAAAATTTTTGCGGTTTTTAATGTGACGTTACAAACTGTGCATCTTCTAAATTACATAAATACTATGATGAAATAAAATAATTTATTTATGAAATTATTTTATTATTTTTTTATTATGATTTTATATTTCAAACCTAAGCGGAACTTACCTTTACACCAGAATGGATGCCAACAGATTTTTTCGAAACAAAGGAATTAGGTTCATCTTGCGCGCCATCCTTCTGGAACACAATATCTTGAACGTTCTTCTGATTCGAGTTCTCTAACCTCGCATTCGTCAATTCTTTCCAATTACTTGGATAGTTAGCCGTTAAGTTCCTTCGATCGTCCCTAAATACTAAATTATCACGACTGGCACTTTTACCTAAATTAAAGTTTCTTTGTTGTTGCTGTTCATTCTTTGAGTTATTGGACGATAACCTAAGCTCGTCCTTCGGATCTACAACGTTCATCGATTCTTGACTGGAGCTTTTGTCGGACGAACACCTGGACACGTTGTCCCATTGGTTGTTAAACGATATCTTGCGTTCATAGTTGGTATTCAGAACTTTGGCCCCGTTGCGATTGAGTTCTCCTTGCACAAATCCTTTTGATATGGGTTCGCCACCCGAGACCAGATTCAGGATACGGGCCTGCGGGGAGGAAGACCTGGGCAGGTGATCCCGGATGAGAGTCACCTTTCTCCTTTCGGTGGGTGTGAAGTGAAGCGGTTGGTGACGCTGTCGTGGCGAATCCCGGGAGATCACCATAGGTTGGTGAGTAGGCGTGCTCGACGCAGAGCTACCACTTGTGGACCCGAAGGACGATCGTGACGCTGCTCGTGTCACAACCTCGTTTGAGGTCCGACCGTTGTGGTAAAGGTCGCCCTGCAGCACGGGGCTCTGCATCAACCTATCAAGGTCATCTGCATCACGCTTGACGCGGCTGTCGAAAGCGGTCTCGTACAGTCTTCTCTGTCTGGCCGTCATTTCGTCTTCGTCACAACAGGACTCGGAATCGGACAGCAAGGATTCGCTAGAAGCTCCAACTGCTGGTTCAGAGAAAGTTCTGTCCTCTGTGGTATCTAGGGATAGCGCTCCAGGAGAGGAGGGAGACACTTGCAAGCTGCTCGTGAGCCGGGCGCCCACGCTCCATTCCCAGGGCTCGTCATATTCTTCGCACGGACGGATGTCGTCAACGGGTGTCGATCCAACACACTCATCTTCAGCACTGATATCGGGAACTACATCGTACGCATCATCTGCGGAAAGAGGATCGTCTTTCAAATTGCTGGTATCACTAGAACGTCCTGAAAAGATAAAACAATCAAATCACATTTACGAATCGAGTTATTCAATGGAAAAGACAAATTTTCCAAATGTTACCAAAGTAAAATATAATTTTACATATAAAAATAAAATCATTTCTTTTCTTTCCATAAGACGAGAGATCTAATGAGAAGTTAAATTTAAGTGAACATAAAAAAATAAACATCAAACATATATTAAAATCAGCTTCAGATTTCTTAAAAAGAAAAAAATATATGAATCTCAATTTTTCTTACAAAATTATAAAGGTTTTAATGATCGAAGATTGTTTTTAAAATTTTAAACCATGCTGCAAGAATTGATTTTTAATTAGTTTTCTTTATCATTTTAATTTCGAAATCAGAACAAAAAAAAATGCTTCGATTTCAATTTCGGATAATCTGAAGATAGCTATTAAAAAATCTAAAAATAAAAAGAATTAAATAAAACTGAAATATAAAATTTTCAAAGTATTAAAATAATAAGTAGGCACTCAAAAACTGTTTGTAAAGGATTTTTAAAAATTTCATTTATTTTTATTAATTTTATAAATTTAAGAACTTATTTATTTTCATTCAAGTATAGTTTTTAAAGAATTTTTTTCGCACTAGTATTTAAGATGGACTATTATTTTATTTACAGGAACATCTGTTTTTCAAGCACTGAAAATTTATCACAAATACGATAAACTGGGAAAATGTTATCCAAATATAAAGGGAGACAGAAAACAACAATATAATAGTCAACAAATTATATCCAGCAAGAGCAACTTTGACTCCTTGCAAATTTTTTTTCACCCAAGTTGTTCGCATATTACAACGCTAAACAATTTCCAAAGATTAATGCTTCGAAGGGGCGGCGAGGCACAGAGCCAAGGGTTCGCAACGGTACAGCTACTTGAAAATTCTTCTCATCGCCCGCTCATCAAAACGACAACAAACTCGAAAACGCCGCCCCAAGAAGCGCTCCTCCCAACAATAGAACCTTCTTCCCAATCTTGCTCATCCTCTATTGAACGAGATGGATACCAGGAGAATGCGTCCGCCCCAAGTGGGCGCCAGGTTCCTGAAGAGGACGGAAAACCCAGGGCTGGCGTCATTAGTCAAAAGCGCCCCTGAAAGTTTGTCAAGCAAAGAAAAGTCTAACGATGTTCCTTTCTTGTCGAAGTATGAGGACAAGGACGGTTACAACGTGAGCCTTAATGACGGCTCTTTCCAGACACGTCAGGCGTGCTGACTTCTTTTTAGGCTAGGTAAACACACATAAAGTGACGTCTTCGATACGTTTATACAAGGAAAAGAAGATAGGGCCCAAAGAAAGGAATAGTACTACTCAAGATGTGCAAGCTTTGTAAAGATCTTTATTCTTCGGGCCTTAATCCAATAGATCGCTTGCATTCAAAATAAACGTCAGAACTAAAGTTTCCTGGTGTTATTGCAATGCAATGTGAATAGGGTAAAAACATTTTCTCGACTAGGCATATTAATATAAGATTTCTTTCAAATTATTTCATTCAGAGACAAAAAGAAAACGTGTTTTACACGTTTTCAAACTAATTTTACTGTGATAAAGGGAGGAAATATCGAAATAACTTGGGTTTAATTCACTTTTAAAGATCAGAACTGGTGTAAACAAAATATTTTAAATTATTTTTACAATTAATCTCTACGACAGAGTTCTTAACAATTTTTTCTAAAATCAAAATACTCTTTGTATTACTGATATAGTATTACTCTACAATAGAAAAAATATATAAATTCAAGAAGATTATTCAAGTAATTTTAATCTATAATTAAACATAGTAATCAAAAATGTCAATAATTTTAAAGTAAAATCACTAAATGTCAGAATTAATCATATGAATAATGGTTGAAGCAATTTTCATCAGCTTTTTTTATTGTTATGTAGAACTTCACAATAATTAAACTAAAAACAGAAAAGGTTAATTAGTTAAAATTTGTAGATAACTCACAGCAACAAATTGTCAACAAATAAAACAATTTTAAATTTAAAACTGCGCAAACAGAGAACAATTTATCTTTTTCAGCACAATGCGAATATCTGGCCTTTAAAGTATCTTATGTTGACTTATAGTTAAATAAATATATAAATATAACTTGTATATGTTGGATAGTGATAAAGGGAAAATACACTTAAACACTGTTATAAAGCAATATAATTATTGTCTTCTGTTTCGAAATTTGATTAATTTTTCGAATGCTTTGATTGCTAAATAATTTTTTTCACGCTTTCGATTGCTAAGTAAAGAGTTATATTTAGCTGTTACAAATTTCTTACTCTTTCTTTCTTTCATCCAAACTTAAGTAAAAATGATCTTAAAAATTTTCTTCACTGCTTCCTTAATTACTTTTTAATGCACCATTCACATTGAAAGGTTTAAAACTACATTTGCATTGACTTGGAACTTAATAAAACCCTTTGAAACGCTTTCTTTTCACCGGTCGTATTAAAAAAAGAGCCAAAGGGGAAATTATAATTAGACGAAAAAGAAAATTCTTAAAAAAATGGAAATTAATGAAGAAATCAGACGAATAAGAACAAAAGTTCTTGTTTTAACTTAATTAATTATCATCTAAAAGGAAGGAAAAAACCCGGATTTCTAACACTGTGTTAGAGAAAAATGTGCTTATAAGTTTCCAAACGCTTAAGAAAGAAAATAATAATAATGTTTGGACTTTAATTATAAGACAAAAGTAGAAAAGGAGGACTGACGCTATTTATAAAAGCAGCTTTTAATCTATTAAGTTTCAGCTAATTTTTTTACTTCATTTTATAATACTTAACACCCTGTTTTAATTAAGAAAGAGAATTTTAATTGACAAAAGTACCCATCTTTCATTGAATTGAAGTAGTTATTCTAAATGACGGCTCTGGGCTGGGATCGAGGGACCTCGCAAAAAAAAAAATTCATTTAGATCGAAAGATAATAAAAAGAAAATTAGAACAAAAGAACTGCCATAAAACAAAGGGAAATTCTCGACCAGGTGAATCATCGTGGCAGGGGCTAAAAAGAAGAGACGGTGCGAAGAGGGACATTCATTAAAAAAAAAGCGGCCTCTTCCCTCTCAAAAACTAAAGACTTCACATCCTCACTAATTACTTTATTCTAAAGAAAAGACACGAGGGCTGGTGTTAAGTAGAGCACAATATTAATGTATGCGAGTTTTCCATTAAATCAGGTGAAAGGGGGTCTTCTTCAAGATGGGTAGAGGAAAAAAAATAAAGCAATTCCACCAGAAAGCAAAGACGACCTTTAATACCTCCAATCCTCTTCTTAGAGGGCATCAACAATTTAGAGTCCCGCTTTAAAAGCAGCCTTTAACGTCTTTTTGTATAATTACAACATAGCGTGTAACGATGGAGGGCAAAGGAGAAAGCAAAAGGATGCGACTAAGGACCTTTAAAAGAGGGGGATGAAAAAAAAAAAGATAAAAGAAATAATAGGAAGAAAGTGAAGCAAAAGGTCGGGAAAGATGAATGAGATTGCAGCAGCAAATGTCTCCAGAAAGTTTCTTCGGCAACTAATGAGAACGTCCAGCTTCCCAGCGCCCATTAAGAAAGGATTCGGCGGGATCTTTAGCGCACAATTAGCGCGACTTTGACTTCGAAACCAAAGAAGTTTGAAAGAAGGTAAGCAAGATTAACGATCCGCGACCCTTAGGCGAAAGTCGAGATTTAATTTTATAGGTTAGATTGTAACTGAAGAATTTTCCGTCTAGATCGTCTTTGGACCTTTTTTATGTCTGTGGGTAATTGGATTAAAGCCGGCGACTTTTTTAAAGTATATTTTTATCGCTAAATGAGCAGAGAATTAATTTCTTTTGCATAGATATTACTCATCGTCAAAGATTTAATACCAAATCAGTCTCTAAAAAATTAACATTTTAAGAAATCAAATAAATGAATAATTTTATTAAATGATTTAGTTTAATTAGCAATCACACTATTAGAGAAATAAAAAAATAAAGCTTTTCTAATATGATTCATGTAGTTTGAAAATTTATTACGAGTATTTTTTAATTAAATAGTTATTTTAAACATGAAATAGAACTGCATATTAATTGAATGATTATTAGAATTTTTTCATTTAAATTACAGCTTTTTTTATGCATATACATCGATGAGGCCGTGCTGCATGAATAAATAAATTATAGTTATACAGTACTATTAATATTAATATTTATTCATAAACTAGATATAGAACTGAGTAATAGGATGAGTAATACCTAGAATTTAGCAACGGCTTTTAAAAAAAAATTTGCCTGTCCTTTTAATGAAAATAATCTTACACAATTTTAAACCGTATAGTAAAAAAAAAAAAAATATATCTAATTATCATGATAAAAAAATTACTGCATATAATACATTACTGCATTATAACAAAAGAATTTCATACAATATTCATACATATCAACAAGGAAGCATCTACATACACAATGCCTTTAATTATGTTATGAATTAAAACCATGTTTCCATGCATAAGTCCCCAATAATAATTAAACTTTTTCTACCATATTATATATATATATATATATATATATATATATATATATATATATATATATAAATTGAC